>MPUH01001223.1:0-20729 GCA_001970955.1 Stentor coeruleus
GATTGGAAGCTGTTTTTAAAATGTTTGATAAGGATGGAAGTGGGAAAATTGGCCTTGATGAAATAAAAATCTTGTTTGGGGATAAAAGGGAAAATATTGATGAAAAAGTTTGGAAGGAGATTATGAAAGAAGTTGATTTAAATGGTGATGGGGAAATTGATTTGTATGAGTTTAAAGCTTTAATGCTCAAGAAATTATGATGTATAAAAGTTATGATAAATAATTTTCCAAATTTTTAGAAATTGTGGTTGATGCTTTAGGATATGCATATAATGATAGTAAATACGATATATTTATCAATAAAATCTACTAATAAAATCGTTTTTAGTAAAAGTTTCTAAGTTTTTCTAAGCTGGGATATTTAAATGTCTATGCAAAAATTTGAAGGAATAAGTCTTTTCTGTAGGCCGATTATTCAAGAAGATATTTGTGTAATGAGGACCTTTAAGAATCTTAACTATTCAAGAAGATATTTGTGTGATGAGGGCCTTTAAGAATCTTAACCAGCTGAGAATATTGGTAACACCCTTATGCAAATATCTAACAAAGCTAGTGGATCATCAAAGAGGTAATTTCTAGTAGAAAAAGCTATTCGAGGGTTAGATTTTTGAGAATTTCCTTTACAAGCATAAAAATATGAGGATTCAGATGAATTAGAATAGAAAAAGGCTTAAGCGTGTAAAAGTCCTAACCCAAGAGCTAAATTTGAATAGAAATAGATATTAAAACTACTCATTCACCACTCAGAAGAAGAACACAAATAGATGAACTATATCAAACAATTAGTAGAAGAGATTAGTTCTATCTATTTAATGCATGCATAAAGTAATCTTATAAGTTTTCATTTTGTCCTTATCGATACCATGTTTCATGGCCTATAATAAAATGAGAGAAAAGTGGAAGAAAAAGCGAATGAGAAGACTTAAGAAGAAACGAAAGAAGATGAGACAAAGGGCTAAGTAAACTTATTCAACATTTCTAACACAAAAACTTGTCTATATTATTATATATATTTGTCAGATTTTTAGACTAGAATGCTTCTTTATATATTCATCATATAAATCATCATATAAGACAATTCTAAGTACACAAGACAATTAATTAAAGTTATACTCCAAAACACATCCAAGTCCTATGACAGAAAGTGTATATTTCCCTATCTTTAGAAGGATGATTTTTCATTGGTAATGAAAGTTTAAGATTAGGAGGTATTTTAAAATTTTAAGGTTTTTATTCTTGATTAGATATAAGAGTTTATGTTTTTAAGTAAAGAAACTTGCTGGAAAGTTTAGGAAATGATTTGATTAAATAATACAGGATTTTATTATGTTATGGAAAGAATGGATTTTTATAGTTATTGTTGCTGGGGATTATAGCATATCATATCTATCATTTTTTCTGTGCTGTGAAAACTTATTACACAGATTCTCTGAGATTAGTTTGCAAATTTTACTAGTAAAAGTTTTGGCCATTAATGGTAATAATTAGCCTATGAACTTTCTTGAATCAGGACTTAATAGCCTTGGCAGAATCGGCTTAGCTGTAGCAGGAGTTTCCTTTTTTATGGGGCAGTGCTTGTTTGTCGTTGACGGTGGCCAAAGAGCTCTGATTTTTGATAGGTACTCAGGCCTTAAGCCTAAAATCCATACTGAAGGTGTGAATTTTAAAGTTCCAATACTTCAATATCCTATTTTATTCGAAGTCAGAACTACACCTAAAGTCATCAATGCTAAAACTGGGACAAAAGACCTTCAAATTGTAACTTTAGATTTAAGAATTTTATATCACCCAGAAGTAGAATATTTGAACACTCTTTATCTCAATTTAGGTAGAGATTATGATGATAGAATTTTACCTTCAATTGCCAATGAAGTCTTAAAATCTGTTATTGCCCAATATAATGCTGAACAACTACTTACACATAGAGAACAAGTTTCTCGTGAAATACGCGAAAGATTAACCCAACGTGCAGGTGAGTTTCATATAATCCTTGAAGATATAGCTTTAACTCATTTAGTTTTTGGTAAAGAATTCACTACTGCTTGTGAACAAAAACAAGTTGCTCAACAAGAAGCTGAACGTGCTAAGTATTCAGTTCAACAAATGGAACAAGAAGCTTTAGCAGCAATTATAAAAGCAGAAGGTGAAGCTGAAGCTGGAAAGCTTTTAAGAGAAGCATATGAAAAATATGGAACAACAATATTAGAAATGAGAAGTTTAGAAGCTTCAAAGAAAATCGCCGCTCAACTTGCGAATTCCCCTGGTGTTATGTATATCCCTGGAAACAATGCATGTCTTCTTAATATTCCATTAAACTAGTTATTAGAAATAGTCAATATAATCTAAACCAAATTATGGTAATTTATAAAAACCCTTATAGTAATTATACCTACCCATCTTGAGGTACTTTTCTTATCTTTAAAATGGTTTTTTACTGATCACTGAACATCCTATCGGCAATATGTGTTAAGTTTCTCTTTAAATCCTTCAATGATTTAAGTTTTATACTAACCTTCTCCTCCATTAAAGCCCAAGCAACTTTTTCTTTAACCTCTTTTATTTCATTACAATCTTTTAAATCATAACAATCATCAACTTCAGCGTATTTGTCTGTATAATCTTTCTGGATATCTAATCTTCCTGAATCAAAAGCATCATTTATAGAATATGATATAATTTTTTGCATTTCCTCATCTTCTTCTTCTTCTTCTCTTATATCTAAAGGCATAACAGATTGATAACGATTTTTTTTTCTCTCACAAACCACATGGATGTTGTTACAAAACCCAATATCTTGAAGTGTATGATTTGATTCTATAAGTTTAGTTTTTATACCACTTTCGAATTGTGTATAAAATTTCCACATTTCTTGACTTGCTTTGAATTTTTTACAAACATGATCTTTGAAATCTATGAATTTGAGGTTTAAAGGTACGGATATGATTTTTGTTGATATTGATTGAAAAGTGATGGAAATGTTGATAGTGTCGAATTGGAGTTGATGATCAAGGAGAAAAACTTTACGCTTTGGTCCTCCTGCATACCAGCCGATAAGTCTTTTCCATGTGATTTTTGGAAGACATATATATGAGTCTGGGTCTGGATTTGATGTACAAATCGGGTGATTGTTTATTGGGCCTGGGTTTAAACCTGTTGATGGCTGATTATAACCTGTATAAGCGCACCATTTGTCCCACCAGATTTTGGAAAGAAGCATTACTTCTTTCTCAGAGCTATCGTATGATTCTGGGACTATAGGAGGAGCTTCTTTTGTTAGAGATTTCTGTATGCTTAGATCCATTTATGTTTTGAAATATTTTGAAATATTTAAGATATAGGATTGGTAGGTTTTTATAGGGTATTGATAGTGATAATGATGGAAAATACTTTTAGGATTTGGTAGATGCTTGGTAAAATATCTTTAAAATTGTTGATGAACTTTTTGATATGTAAGCTTGTGTATTCATGATATTTTATNGTTGATAGTGATAATGATGGAAAATACTTTTAGGATTTGGTAGATGCTGGGTGAAATATCTTTAAAATTGTTGATGAACTTTTTGATATGTAAGCTTGTGTATTCATGATATTTTATACAATGCATATATTACTTATATAAATTTCTTATTGAATCTTCTCTTAGCATCAAAATACATTATAACTATAATAATAAATTCTTTAAGCTTATTATCAAAATTATATGTTTCAAAGTTCAAGAAAAGATTTACCACTTTCTCCATACCTCCTACAAAACAGAAAAACTTAATAAACTACTGTGATTCATTACATAAATAAAAAAAATTCTAAAATAACAAAAGAAATAAGTTAAGCATTTATATTATTTTCATGCAAGGTATGTAATCTTTAATCAGTTGCTAACACTAGGCCAACAGTCTATTTCGAAATTCCTATCCAACCAAACTGTGAAGAAAAAAGATATTGATGCTGAAAAAAATAAGCGCGAATCTCTACCTGAACAAGATAAAGATTCCCAAAAGACACAGCCAACATCAGATTATGCTTTAAATCAAGATCCAAGACCTTTATCATCAGAAAGGTATGATCCAATATTAGATGCGAAATTTATGTATGGGGAATCAGTACCATTCAGATGTTTAGTTGATGCATTCGAAATAGTAGCCAACTCCAAAGGTAAAAACTCTAAAAACACACAAAAAGAAGTTATGAGCAACTTATTCCGTTCAATCTCAATACTGAAACCAGATCAGCTTATAAAATGCTTCTATCTCTGTATAGGGAGACTTTGCCCAGAGCATCGAGGGATCGAGTTAGGTATTGGCAATGAAATGCTTTACAAAGCTGTAGCAAAAACAACAGGTCAAGCTTTAAAAACAATAAAATCCTTAGACAACTCAATAGGTGATCTCGGCACCGTAGCTTCTCAAGGTAAATCCTCACAGAAAAACCTCACTTCATACTTTTCCAAAAAAGTTAAAACTCAACCTCTAACTATTGACAAAGTTTATGACTCCCTTTGGAAAATCGCTACCCTGCATGGTAACAACTCCGTTTCTCTTAAAGAAGACGAACTAACTAAAACTATGCAACAAGCTGACTCTGAAGAAATAAAATATATTGTCAGAATTGTCCAGAAATCATTAAAAATTGGTGCATCTGAACTAACAATGCAAAGTTCCTTATCTCGAGCTATATCCTTAACACCTCCAAATCAAAAATTCCCCCCATCAATACTTAAACATGACAGTGGGATATCAGAAGATGAATTTGAAAATATAGTAACAAAAGCTATAAATGAATGTCCTGATTATGATAAAGTAATTGGAACTTTACTTAAATACTCACCTGGAGATAATATAAAAGTTATATTAAATCAATGTAGGATTTGCCCTGGGACCCCAGTAAAACCTATGCTTGCTCAACCAACAAAAGGTATACATGAAATATTAAAAAGATTTACTGATATTGAGTTTACTTGTGAATATAAATATGATGGTATGAGAGCACAAATACATGTACTTAATGATCGAAGTATTAAAATTTATAGTAGAGGTTCTGAAGATATGACTGGAATGTATCCTGATATTATACAATTTCTTAGTGAACATTTGAATTTTGATGCTATACAAGATTGTATTTTTGATTCAGAAGTTGTAGCTTTTGATGCAGCGACAAATCGAATAAAACCTTTTCAAGATATACAACATAGATCTAGGGTTAATGTAGAACTTGCTAGTATTGAAGTTAAAGTGTGTATTTTCCCTTTTGATGTTATGTATTTGAATGGTAAAAGTCTTTGTGATGATAGTTTGGCCGAAAGGAGAAAAGTGTTGTTTTCTGTAATTAAAGAGTTCCCTGGTAAGCTTCAGTTTGTAGAATACAAAAATGTTAGTCTTTTTGAAGATATTGAAAGTTTGTTGATGGAATCTGTAAGAATCGGATGTGAAGGGCTTATGGTGAAAACTTTACATGAAAATGCGATTTATGAGCCAGCAAGAAGGTCTTTAAATTGGCTTAAGCTCAAAAAAGACTATATAACCGATACAAATGGTCAGGCAAAAATGACGGATTCTGTAGATTTAGTGCCGATTGGTGCTTATTTTGGTACTGGGAAAAGAACTGGAGTTTTTGGGTCTTATCTTTTAGCTATTTATGATAATGAAAATGATGAGTATCAAACAATATGTAAAGCTGGAAGTGGATTTACTGATGAAATGCTTCAAACATTATTTGATATGCTTAAAGATCAACAGATTTCAAAACCCTTGGCTAATTATAGATGCTTGCATAATGATGTTAATGTTTGGTTTTCACCTGCTGTTGTATGGGAAATACAAGGAGCGGATTTGTCGATATCTCCAAAACATACAAGTGCTTGGTCTAAAGCTGCGGATAATAAAGGGATTAGTATTAGGTTCCCTAGGTTTTTAAGGTCTAGGCCTGATAAGAAACCACAAGATTCAACTTCTCCTGATCAGATACTTAGAATGTTTTATGATCAAAGTTGCATAATGGATAGTTAGGATAAGTTAATTTTTAGGAAAATATGAGATTTTGATAGATGAAAAGGGGTATATGTAAATTTAGTATATGATTATATGAGAAAAATAGGTTATAGTAAGAAGATTTTATGAGAAAAATAAGTTATAATAAGAAGATTTTATGTTTTTTTAACCCNGAGATTTTGATAGATGAAAAGGGGTATATGTAAATTTAGTATATGATTATATGAGAAAAATAGGCTATAGTAAGAAGATTTTATGAGAAAAATAAGTTATAATAAGAAGATTTTATGTTTTTTTAACCCTTTTTTATGTCTTAGATTTTTTGAGGATTTAGCTTTTGATTTTATTGTTTGTATTGATAATGTTGGGAGAGGAATTTTTTGGGTTTGAGGATTTAGACTTTTTCAATAGTTTTTGTAGTTTGGTAGTGGCTGGATGTTGGAGTTTTGAGCTGGGAAACTGATTTTGCATGCTGGGTTTTATGTGTTTATGTTTAAATTTTTTAGTTTTTTGGGTAATAATATTGTTGTGGATTCTAGGTAAGAATTATTTTTTGATTTCTTTCCTAAGATGTTTGGGATTTTTTTGAGAATAAACTTATTGTTCTACATTTTCTAGATAATTTTAACTTTGATTTTCACTTTTTTTTAAAAGAAGTTTTGATGTTTTTTTTTCGGTATTAATAGTTTAAAAGAAAAAATATGATAATTTTTTTATTTCATGTCTGCTTCAACAAATATTTTCTTACCTTTGTCAACGATCTTATTAAGAATGTCATTATATCTAATACACATCCACAAAAAAAAATCTAATCAATAAACCATTCATACAAAAGTAGACTTATTTTCTTCCTCTACATCAAAATCTAATTTATTCTTCTACACCTAAATCTAATCTATTCTCCACATCTACCAAATTGCATTTCCCATAAAAATCATCTCATAATATAAAAACTATCCAATTTATTTTGAAATTAGTTAATTATTGCGTCCTATCATAGTATAAAATGAAGCTGTCACAAACTGGAACATGCAATTCTCTAAGTATCCCCACACAAAGAACCTTCAGCACAAACCCTCAAGAAAAATCATCTCCACGACTACATTATCATGACCTCATGGAAACATTAGGTGTAGTCAAAAGTGCTAGTGGGAAAAGCTTACCAACAACTTTAAAAGATCTAAAAGACATCCCTAAAACAGAAAGAAAAATCTTACCAGAACTCGGTCCACCAACAGGAAGAAAAGATGCACAAATGTTAATCAAATGGCTTGATTCAATGCTTTCAAAAGTTGCAACTAAAAATGAAAGTCTTGAAGGTATGCTTGAAAGTGCTCTAAGTATATATGAAACTTGTTTTCATGAAATTGTTAGACAAGTAAGTGTTCATTGTAAAGAAAGAGGCGAACTTATAAATAGAGTTTGGAAAGCTAATATAAGTCTTCTTGAAAGAGCTTTAAGGATTTCTCAAGCTTCTCAGCAGACACAATATCAGCAGTTTCGTCAAGAAAAAGAAAACCTTAAAGCGGTTGCAACTGCTGAAGCTATAAGACTTAGAAGTGAAATTGAAGAGAATAAACTGAATTTATTGAATTATGCAGATAAACTAATAAATAAAGAAGAAGAAATTGTAAAACTTGGGACATTGAATAAACGACTTGTACATAGACTAGAAATTATACGTGAGCATTATGAAACAGTTAAAAAAGATATAGTGAATTTAAGAGAAGAGAATAGAATTCTTAAAGCTAAACTTGTGAATACAGAAACAGAATTTGTGGTTAATGATCATGGGGTTATTGAGGCACAGTATAAAAGACAGAAGATTAAAAGGAAATCGAAAGGGGTACTTGAACAAATTGTTACGGAAGATCCGATTATACAAACAGGGATTCATATAGATATTAATCAGCATGAGAATTTGATACATGAAATAGCAACACATGAAAATGAACTTGCTGAGTTGTTTAAAAAAGTAGATTTTCAAGATGAAGGGACTGATGCACTAGTGATTAAGCTTGAGGATAAAGAGATTCAAACTGCTGTTGAGGAATTGTGTGGAGAAAATTATGGTGAATCCAAAGATAAAATCGACCCTACACCAATAATCATAGACCTTATCGACCTACAACTTCAATCAATGTCTCAATCTGGATTAGACAACACCGAGCTTAGTCGTCAAAAATCCATAAAACAGCAACTTCTCGACAGCATTTTCAACCACAACGAAGAAATGTCACGTTTTCAACACCTTCTAGAAAAAATGAAAGAAGGTACTGGTTTCACAACACCGATCATGAGTACCCTATACACATCTATGAACAACGTCTTAAAAGATAGTAAAAACTCAGAAACTAGACCTGAAATAAAACGCCTTAAAACAATTCGCAAACGTTTATGGACTGTTATCCAAGCTTCAAGGATGAAAAAAGCTAGTGAAATCCCTTTAGTCTTAATACACAAAGTAAAAACTACCCCACAACATAAACTCAAAAGGATTTTGGTAAAAAAAATACTATTAAAATTCATCATGATGCTTTATGATAGCAAATTACAAAAAAGACTTTCTGACCCTGATTCTAAAAAATATGAATGGGCCCAAATTGTTTTTGAAGTTCTTTCTAATAAATATGGCCCTGGAAAAATAGCAGAAAGTAAATTCATACAATTGACATCAAGTGTTATAAAATATAAACATATTAGAAGAGTAAAAGTTTTTGGAAGGTTTTTAAAGCTTTTTGATGATTTAGATAATGATGACTTGGATTTATATTTGGATATGGTTTTGTTTTTGAAAAATTCTCCTGGGAAAGAATTTAGTAATGTGGAATATTCGGATCAGGTATTAGTTTCTTATGAGAAAGCTATGGATTTGTTTAAGTCTAATTATTTGCAAAAACTTTCTGAGGCTGAGAAGAAATCGGTGAAATTGTGGATTGATAGTAATAGGTTTGTTGACTCACTGTATAAGATACAGGTTATTGATCAAGATGGACTTCTTGAGTTTATTATTGAGAAAAATAGAAGCAAAAAATATGCTAGGGTGAATTTCTTGAAGTGCATTTATGAAGCTGCGGATGTAATTTCTATATAGCTCAATGACGATGGGTATTTACAACAAGTAGAATTCAACCTTCTTGCTCGTCATATGTCAACATCTATTCTAAATGAAGGTTTCACAACAGAAGTTTTCAATGAATTCGCTGAAACATTTACAGACGAAAACGAAGTTGCTGTTCAAGCCTTATCATTTGAGAACTTTTCCTTACTAAGCAGTTCTTATGAAGTTTTTAGTCCTGAGAGTATGCAATTGTTTAGTAAAATTACAAATAATCAAGGAGCGATTTGGCATATTAAACAAGTTACACCATATATTGATATTATACTTAATGAAATCCGCTGGAGACTTAGTAAAAAAGATAATTGGGAAGATTATGAAGAAGAATATAAAATGGTCCTTGAGGTTATAAAAGCTAAAGTTTTAAGTCAGAAAAACCCTGAAAGTGTTTGGATTGCGCTTAGGTTGTTGCAAGAAGAGTCTAAGAATATTTGTATAGAAAAAGAACTAAAAATATTTATGCCCAATGTTCAATCATTGGTAATTACATCTACTAATATTTTATAAGATTTATGGTGGATTTTAGAATGAGGAGTGTAATGGTTTGCTATTATATGGGCTTGGTGTTTTGGAAGGGGCTAGTACGTGATGGAGGTTAAATAATGGTTATGGTTGAGAAATAGGATTTTATGAAATTTTTGGGATATGAAGAAAATAAAGGTATCTTTTCTTAGAATCTCCCCATAAACCCCCTCCTTCATAAATCTATCATAAAATCCTGACTTAACTCAATCAAAAAAGCTTAATAAATGGAAGCGAGCATGAATACTCAAATCCCCATTAAAGAGTTCCTAGCCTATGGAGAAATTCAAGGGTCCTATGAANGGTATCTTTTCTTAGAATCTCCCTATAAACCCCCTCCTTCATAAATCTATCATAAAATCCTGACTTAACTCAATCAAAAAAGCTTAATAAATGGAAGCGAACATGAATACTCAAATCCCCATTAAAGAGTTCCTAGCCTATGGAGAAATTCAAGGGTCCTATGAAGCTATTGAGTGTAAATCAAATCATTTCCACCCTAATCCTCAAGAATTCAATTTCTCTAATGGCTTCCTCACTGGTCTAAAATACGATTCTCTTGAATACATTAGAAGATGGTGTCAGCATTCCAAAAAATTAAATTTTTATACCTTTCCATCAAATCCCAGCATATGGAAAAACTTTCTCCCTGAAGGTCTTTACAATGAAATTCCAGTCAAAGTGTCAAGATTCCTTAACAAAAGTCATCACATTCCTAAAAAAAATAATATTCTTGTATGGAAAATTAATAGTTCAGGATATGAACATGTGGCTATAATCACTGAAGTGAACTTAGAATTAGAATATATTAGAATAGCTGAACAAAACAAACATTTTTACAAATGGTTTGGAGATTATTCAAGAGAATTAAAATTTCTCAAAAATCATGAAAACTATGAAATATTAGATGAATATGAGGTCTTAGGATGGATAGAAATACTTGATGAACAGAGGGATGATCATATAGAAAATGTTAGAAAAGTAAGTTTTAATGCTAAACCTTTAGGGGATTGGATTGATATGAATGACCCTGCGGAAAATTTGTTTTCTACTGATTCGGTTAATCTTGGGATATCAAAAGATGTCCTTGAATATTATGCGATGACTGAAAATTTTGCTGCTAAAGTACTTGCTGGGTCGGTTGAATTGAATTATATGTCGTTAAAAGCTACTAAAAAGGTTGTGGACTCGGATGAATTATTAGGGAAGTTTATGATTCCTGAAGTGTTTTGGCATATGATTAGAAGGTCGTGGGAGGAGAGAACAGATTATTTAGCTGGAAGATTAGACCTAGCATTTAATGGAAAAAATGTTAAGATGATAGAATATAATGCAGATAGTGCAGGGGTATTTATCGAAAGCGGACTTATAATGGAGAAATGGGCTAAAGCTACTGGGTGTGATGTAGGTATTGAAACATGCAGTGGGTTTCACAAATCTTTTGTAGATTTTTGGAAGAATTATAACAAAAATTCAAGAGTGCATGTTTTAATAGACAATGAAGATATTGAAGAACTTTATATGGGAAAATACATGTGTAGAATACTAAAAGAAGCAGGTTTAGACTATTTTGAAAGCATAAAAAACTCAGGCCTTTCAAAACTCCCAGATGGGACAATAGTTGATTCAGATAATATCCCTTTAACTTTAGTATGGAAAACTTGGAACTGGAATACAATTTTAAATGATTACCTAACACAACCTCAAGATACAGAAATAGTCACGCTTTCTAATGTTTTCCTCAACCCAAAAATCAATGTTATTGAACCATTATGGAAAATTATTACTACAAACAAAGCTTTAATGGCAGTGATATGTGAGATGCTTCCTAATCATCCAAGAATATTAAAGACTGTTTTTGAACTCACTGAAGATATGAAGAAAAATTCTTATGTTGTGAAACCTATAACAGGAAGACAAGGGCAGAATATAAAAATAGTTCAAGTGGATGAAAAGGATAATGAAAATGAAGAAGAAAAAAAAATTGAAAACAATGGAAATATATATCAAGAGTATTTTAAACTACCAGTTTATAATGGGTATATGCCTATTCTTGGAAGCTGGATTGTTAGAGGACAACCTCAAGGATTTTTGATAAGAGATTCTAGAGAATTGATAACTGAGTATCAAAGCTATATTTTACCATGTAGGGTTATTAGCTAATTATTATTTAGATCTTTAAATTAGAGTTGTTTTTTATAGATATATTGAATAGATAATAGGAATATGAGTATATATAGTGTGAATAAAAATTATCCCAAGTAAAATATTGATGGAGTTATTTCATATATTTTCCCAAATAGACAACCGAAAACAGATGCTTTCACATATAGAAAGAATGACACATCTCGTTAAAAGTCCTTTAAAATCTGAAGCAATCCCTAAATACCAAAAATTAGACACAAAAACTTTTTCTAACACCTCGCCTAAAAGATATTCTAAAAAAAACCATGAAAGACCTACCGCAAATTCAGCATCAAAATCAAGTCGAACCCCTTCAAAAAAATCTTCAAATCATTCATCAACACACAATTCCCCTGCAAGATTTGCATCTCCAACATCACGAACACCTAATTTTCGTGAATTAGTCCTACAGACAATCCAAGAACTAATAAAAGTTAGGGCACAAAAGATTAAAAAGAATCTTGAAATTGTGGTAAAGGAAGTAAAAATTATTATAAACCTGAAAATATTAGTCGAAACAGAAATCAAAGCAAGAAAAATACCTTTACAAACCCCGGCTATAAGGCAAATTGAAGAAAAAATCCAGGCTTTAATGAAAGAATCAGCTGAAGAGTTGTTGATTTTAGAGAATAAATGTAATGAGATTATTGAAGAAAATCAGAAACTTAAAATTAAACTTGATCAGATGTCTGAGAAAACTTATGAGTGTCAGAAGGTAAGAAAGTATAAAAAACTTAATGATTACCTTCAAGAATTTGCGACAAGTTACGGGAGTGAAGAAAATGAGTACCTTGATGCTCAAAGAAACATGAAGTATATAAAAAATATCACCCATTTGGCAAAAAATATAGTCAAGAAACTAATGCCTGATAATGAAGATGAAAAAAAGTATGAAGGAATCCTTGGAAAACTTGCATCTCTGATATTGAAGGAGAGAGAAATTATGCTGAAAATTTCCCAGGAAAACAAAAAGATTATTGAGTATGAGGAAAAAATTAAACTACAACTTGAAGAAAAAATTGCCCAGTTTAAGGATTTATAAGATGTATATTGATATTTGTAGGTGGGGTGATATATGAATATAAAGATGAAAAAAATAATTAGATACTTTCATGATTTATATGTAGTAATGAGGTTTATATAACAGATAATATAATATATGATGATATTTCCTTTATGCTTTTGTGGTTATTTTAAACATTTTTTTATTAGGAAAATAATGGAGTTTTTAAGAAAAAATTTATTATTAAAGTTTGAAGATTATATGATAGTGTCAGAAACTAGGATTTAAGCCCAAGGCCTGCCGTTTTGCTTATTGCTTTACTAACTGGGATTTTTTTGTTTTATAATATTATAGCACCATATGATTATTTTCTGTAGATAATATTATTGATATTCGATAGTTTAATTGAAAGATTTCTGATATTACCGGAAGATACAAAGATTAATAAACTCAAAAAATGTTTTCTCTGGGAATTATCTTATGGGTTAGGGTTTTAAAAATTTGGATGGAAACGGTTTTCTAAAGTCTCAATATTTTGGGAAATGCTATTTTAATAGTTTATAGAGGATTACATCTTTTCTCTTTGGTTTGGCTTAGTTTTATTAGTATTTAGAAGCTTTTATATATAAATTTGATTATATTATGGAGCATGATTATCTTTGGAGGATTTCTTGAAATTCATAAAAAGTCAGAAGCTAGGAATCGAACCTAGGATCACCCGCGTTGCAAGTCGGGTACTCTGCCACTGAGCCACTTCTGATATAAATTAGGTGTTTTCTAGATTTTAATATGATGTGAAATGTAATTTTTATTTATTTATAGCGATATCTGCTTTTAAAGTATTTAAGCATTCATGTTTAGATCATAATAGTTTATATTAATCATATATGACAAATTATATGATTCTTAAGCTAAATGTATCTTAAATATTTACGAATTTTTATAAATCAACAATCATATATTAAATTCTAATAAAGATAAAAGAATAAAAACTAGAAATATTGATATATAATGAATTACTTACCAGTAAAATAAGGGTTATTTAACTTCATATTAATAAAGACAAATAAAATTTTAATATTATTATATTGGGAAATAGATTTTGTAAAGTTTTCATGGTGAGGACTATAGAAATAAATTTAATTTAGAAGGTTTTAATGATAATGTAAAAAGTTAAGAAAGAAATTGCTTAATAAATGCTTAACCTTGCTATTCAAAATTTATATAATAGAAAAGTAGAAAATTAAAGATTTAATACTTACTACCTCATAAAATATCAGTATTTTTAATATATGCATACAGAAACTAGCAAGGTTTTTNTGTAAAATTTATAGAAGACTATTTCAATAATTTTCAAATTCTTTTAAAATATTAAATAGCTAATAGATTTAATACTTACTACCTCATAAAATATCAGTATTTTTAATATATGCATACAGAAACTAGCAAGGTTTTTTAATATCATTTCAATATAAAATTAATAAATTCTAGTTATGCAAGTTATAAAATATCCTTATCAGTAGCACAATCTTTTAAAATAAAAACACAAAAATGCATTTCTATACTAATTTTCTCATTAAATTCATCTCATTTTTGCTATTTTATACAGCATATACTATAAATTCTACATAAAAAAATCTTATTTTTAACTATTCTAAACCTATAAACCTTCCTATACCATCTATACCTCCCATCTATTTCTCATTAATCTTTTAATCATAGTTTACTCAATAACACCTAATACTTAAAGTTTGATTAATGGCTTGGCCAATGCACTCTCTGAATCAATAAAAGCTTGCTTTTCTATATCAATAGTAATAGTTGAATTTTCAAATCTAAACGTATAAACCCCGTGAGTGAAATTCAGAATATCCTCAATCTCTTTACAAATTGGCCTTATAACCCCATCAGAAGCACTCCACCCTAATCCTTCTCTTCTCATTGGAGTCCTTTTAATCGGGTATGCAAAATGTTCTTTTTTCCCAGATTCATCCTTTCGATTTCCAAGTACAGTCATATCCTTAAAAATAACCTCAGCAAAATGATCATACAATTTCAATTCACATCTTAAAGACCCTTTTATAAACTCTTTTTCAATTTTATGCTGTGCTTCTCTGTCAAATGCGCATTCTTTTTCTAATGAGTTCCAATTTTCAATATACAGCCATT
This sequence comes from Stentor coeruleus, assembly GCA_001970955.1. NCBI lineage: Eukaryota > Ciliophora > Heterotrichea > Heterotrichida > Stentoridae > Stentor > Stentor coeruleus. The sequence continues at coordinate 14,981 of MPUH01001223.1, forward strand.
TACCATTAAGTGTGACATTATCAACACTATAATGAGGGATTCCACTTATCTCATAATCTTGTTTAACCCCATTTCTTGGGTCAAAAGCTAATATATCAAGTGCTTCAACTGCTTCAAGCTGAACTCCATGATTATTTTGCTTAATTGGGATGAATTTCTTACTTAGCACACGATGGTCAACTTTTGTGATTTTGTTATCAAGAATGGTGTTTTGTGGTATTGATGTTACTATTATAGGACCATCTGTTGGTCTAGAAGGACTACAACCCATATTTGATAATAATTATTAATAATCCTAAGACTTTATTTTCCTAGCATTTTTATTCCGAGTACAGTTATTTTTCCTCTCTTTCAGTGAACTCTCGTTATTTTTTTGCATTAATACTGGCTTATAAGGGGTATTTTTAAACCTTAAAATATTCGTTTTGACTGTGAAAAAACTTGACCTTTCGCTTTTGTTAAATTTACATGAAAAACTTTTACTCAAAGACTTAGGTGTATATTCCCCTGGTCCTGGAGAGTTCTCAGTAATTCTTTCTTTTTTACTTTTACCAATTGAGTACATTGGTGAGTTACTTTTAAGCGTTATTGAATATTCTCCAGGCCCAGGGACAATATCGATTTTCAAATCTTTAGGCTTACCAGTCAAAGAGATTTTCGGTGAAGAGTTTGGTTTACTAATATAAAGTATTTCAGGGTTAGTATCTTGTTTAAAAAGTTCTTCTCTTTTAGATTTACCAAATGAGAATTTTGGTGAAGTGCTTCTTATTTTAGTGTCATAAGACAAAGGGCTTACATTAGAAGCTTTTATTTTTTCAAATTTCTCAGCTTTTGGGATTGTAAAACTATTACTTGGTGAAACATTAAGACTATTGCTATATGAACCTGGACCTGGGTATATATTTTCTTTAACCCCAAAACGAGGACTCATAATCCCCCCAATTTTACTTAATGTTGATGGAGGGTTATAACTTGGACCAGGGGATTGAGAATTTTGTATTAAACTCCGAGAAGTCCTTGTAAATGAATATTTCTGAGAATTATTACAAGAATCTGTATTGTAATCAGTAGGACCAGGATAAGCATTTCTTACAACATTAGGTCTTTTAGAATTTCCTATAGAAAAAGCTGATGATTTAGGACGTGTTATAAAAGTTTCTGAAAAATACTGAGCTGGTCCTGGGGTGTTTGGTTTGATATCTTTAGGTTTTCCTATTATAAAAGCTGATGCTGTGTGGACTTTGGGTGTATTTGAATATGTTGTTGGTCCAGGTTCGGTTGAATGTATGGCAATTAGGTCTCCAAGTAAAAGTCTTTTAGCTTTGCCTATTTTACAAGTTGGACTATGTGTTTTAATTTCAGTATTGTAGTCACTGGGCCCTGGGGAGAGAATTTTTTTTTGGAATCTAGGACTGCGAGATATAGAAAAAGTTGGAGAACTTTGACGTATTTCTGGATTATAACTTCCTGGACCTGGAGTGTTTAGTTTTGGGTTATCTTTTGGTTTTCCTATAAGAATACTTGAATAAGAATGGGTTTGGATATGAGGATTGTAATCTCCAGGACCTGGACTTGGATATTGAATGAATAGTTCTTTGGTGCTTTTGGTAAATGATAACTCTGGGACTGAACTTAAAAAATTATTTTCATAGTCACCTGATCCTGGACTTAAATCGATAAGGTTTGAACGAGGACTTTTGCTTGAAGAATAATTTTCTTTGCCAGGAGTGTTTTTATTTGGGTTTGAAACTAGGCTCTTAGATGATTTTGTTATCCTTGTTGGGGATAAATTTCTCACTTCAATGGTTTTGTAGTTAATGATCTTTATTTTAANAAAAGTTGATATTTTTGTGTTTTCTTTTGTGTTTTTTTTTATATTTTTTGTTATCCTTGTTGGGGATAAATTTCTCACTTCAATGGTTTTGTAGTTAATGATCTTTATTTTAACTGCTTTTTTATCAGCAATTGCCACTAGGCTATCTGGATATGGTTTTTCATCAAGGAATTTCAAGTCTCCCATTAATTATTTATATAACGGAATGAATTTACCAACATTTTTACTTAAAACCAGTAATAAATTACTTTTATTTCCTGTTTTACACTATTTTTTAAATTAAAATACTCCCAGATTCTAACTTAAATATGATACACAAAAATCCAAATAATATAATCAGTCTTAATAAGCAATCACAATTATTATCATTAGTCTTAAGTAAATCATATCAGCAGATATACGTTTGTCATATGAATTATATGAACTATTTGTCTTATTTCTATTTCACTTGACTCAGTTTTCATATTCAAGCAGTAGTTTCTCTTGCATAAAGCTGAATATTAACTTCTTCATCACATTTTTATCTTAAATAATCATTATAAACCTCTTATTGTTACAACTAAGATAAATGCAAGTGGAACTATAAAAAACCTATTTGAAATTTTGAGTAAAACTGGCTTAAAGTGATAGAGAGGGGTGCAAGTGGAACTATAAAAAACCTATTTGAAATTTTGAGTAAAACTGGCTTAAAGTGATAGAGAGGGGGAAAAAGTTCATAGATTGCTTGAATTTATAGTATAGGAAAGAAATATGAAGGTGAAAGGGGCTCTTATAAGTTATTATGTATGAAAAATAGATTTTTCGATAGTTTTGATTAGATAGGTTATAGGATAGATCCATTTTATAGGAGAAGATATTTAAGTTTTGAATTTTGATATGAATTTTGATATGGATTTTTAGCAGATTTTTTTAGTTCAGGATATTGTGAGGGTTGATATAATTAAAAATAAGAGGCTGGGCTTGTTTTTAGTTTTTTGAAAGAATATTTAATTTGAGTGGGTTACTATTCAAAGATAGGGTGAGTGCTAAGGTAGGGATTTTTATAGAAGGAAGTCTTTGAGATTTATTATATAGTTTTAAGTGTTAAGGATTTTAGGTATGCTTTTATAGGAAATTTGATATCCATCCTCCCACATTTCCTACTCCATAATAACTAAACCTATCTCCTAACATTTTTCAAATCTCCCATTACCTTTCTATTTCCTATTTCCTTAATAATCATACACTGATCAATTACAATCAGTAATTCAACAAATTCAAAATTCCAACATTCTTTACACACTCCTCCAATAAATTCAAAATCATTTCTTCAAAAATCCAAAAAAAATTCATTAAACCTTTATTTACTTATACGAGAATATCATAAAATCCTCCTATAATTTATGGACAAAAACTTAAATAAAAATACCAATCTGCATGTATCAAATCCATCTATAGACCCACTTTCCACAAGTTCTATGCGACTTGCTGAATCTTTATACAGCAGCATAGAAAGCGCTGATATCAGTATTCCAAGCAATGGGTCAAGTGCAGATTCTATAGATGTACAGATAATAAAAGGGAAAAACAAAGAAATCTTCGAGGCTCTTTCCGCTAGAATATCAACTTTTCTGTATTTCAATAATGATATTTTAAACAAGCCTTATGAATTTTATAAATATTCGCTTGTTGAACTAAATGATATAAAAAAAACTATAAGTGAATATGAAATCCAGCAAACTCAACTTGATGATAATGACAAGATTTGTATAGAAACTCTGCTTAAACATATAAATGATTTACATCTGAGATATGCTCATGAAATAAAAAATCTAGAAAGTAGTAGAAATGAATTGTCTTATATTGAAGCAGAAGAGACGGAATTGCATTCTAAGCTTAAATATATAGAAAATGAGATGTGCCGATTAATGAATGAAGATGATAGTGGTAAAATTACTTGCAAATGCGTTATATCGTAGATAGAGTATGTATGATGTAATAAATTATAGTAAATTTTACTAAATATTCAAATGGGATTAGAGAAGATTGGGATGATTTGTAAGATTTTGAGATTTTTTTATAGGTAATACGAGGAAGATATTTTTTATGATGAAATTTTTTAGCTCTTAGTGGTAGCATATGGTTCTTAATTAAGTTTTAGTATATTTTTATTCTTAAATATAATACATAGGATTTCAGTATATTTTTTATTGTATAAAACATCTGAAATTTTTCATATGTTATAATATTCATTATATAGCTATTCCTATTTCTTAGCTGTAATAACTCTGAAATATAAATGACTTAAAGTATTATTTGAATTTGAAAAGATAAAATATTAGATATCAAAAGTATAAATTAACCTATTTATATTTATATAATTATCTAGATTTGTTCTTATAGTGTTTTTATTTCAAATTATATAACTTTAAAGTCAATAAAAAGTTCACTAAATTTACTTTATAGCTTTAAAGTATTTTTCTTCTTTATGCATTTGCATTTTTTTCCTTTAGTTAAATTTTTCCATAAAATATAGTAAATCATTCAAAATCTCTGACACCCTATAATTTTATGCTTACCCTATTAAAGTAAAATTATATACTATTAATGATTAAAGAATTATATTTTAGCATGAAGCAAAACTAATCCAAGTAATGAAAAAAGTGATTATATACATACATTTTATGATTTCAGTTGATTTTGAATAAAAAACTATAATTTCAATATTTTCCACAATTAATTCCCTATTCCTTCCAGTTTATCTTTAATTCAAAATTTCTTTTACCCTTGCTTCTAACCCTAAATTAATACTAATTTAGCATTATAAAACCTCTGTATTTCAATCAAAATCATTCAAAATACTCCTTCTTTTAAAAACTTCTAGTTTTTTTGAAATACCAACCCACATCATTTAGAAACTCAACTTTGCATTCTATCTAATCCTAAACCCAACAATAAGCAACCCATTATCCTAAATCATATATTTTCTTCCAAATTTTTTGAAAACTATTCATTCTCTAATATGATAACAGACATAAAATGTATATATAACTCAATCATTCCAACCAAATATCATCATCAAAAACCACTAACAAATCTTTATTACACTAATACCAAAATCATTAAAAAAATAATAATCAACTGTTCTTTAAGGATTACCAAATTGTATAAAAAGTCAAGCTTAGTTTATTTTATAAATTACAAAAAGTATGTCAACAACAGAATCTCCACTAGTATCTTGTATGAAAGCTTCACAAATATCATCAAACTCACATAAAAAATCTTTAGAATCTATCTACGACAGTTTGTCAAGCTTAAATTTCAGTATATTGTCTAGTCAAATTTCAAGCGACTCCTGTTCTCCATCTCTAATAAAACAAAAAAACGAACAGATTAGGGATTTTATAAAAAATCGTATTACAGCTTTACATTACTTTTCCCAAGTTTTTACTACTGAGCTTGAGGAAGACACTGATGAAAATTTAATTACAGAATCTAATGTATCAATCATTGAAAAAACTAAAGATGATAAACAAAATGATGAAAATCGATATGAAAACGTCGACTGTAAAATTTTATTAGAAGAAATTTATGGCCTTATGGAAAATTATGAGAAAGAAAGAAAAAAACTTGAAGATGAAATTGTCGAAATCAATGCGCTTAATGAAGAAGAAGAAGATTTAGTGAAAAAACTTAAGTATTATGAGAATAAATTTGCAAACCTTGTTATGGAGAAGAAGTCAGAAAATGTAGGGTGTCGATGTGATATTTTTTAGGCATATATTAACTTTGATTTTAAATAAAAGGAAAGGTTTTTATGTTGTTAGGAAACATTTGTCAAATAGGTTTTGTGGATTTGGCTAGTTTTTATACCTTGGCGATGACGAAAGTTATGATAAGTTATTTTATAAAGCGAGGAAATACAAAAAAGTTCAT
>MPUH01001224.1:0-20728 GCA_001970955.1 Stentor coeruleus
TATTAATTTATTATATGCTTTTAGTATATTAGTTTTGGATGAATTTTTAAAAAGATATTATAGAAAATAGAGAGTCAGGTTTTAATAGGAGAATTTTTTATCATTTCTTTGTTATTTTAGTTAATTTTTCTTAATATAAACCTCTCAAAAAAATCAAATATATATTTCATCTAAATTTATAATAATAACCAAAGCACAACAAACAATACTATAAGCCTAAATTTCAACAAATATAATCTTTACTAGCAAAAAAACACTTCTTAATGAATTTATTTTAACAATTTTTTTCTTCATCCCATCCAAGTCCTTCAACTCAAGCCCTACACAAAAATCCATCCAAAATCTCTTCTCATTCCTAAATTCGTATTAAAAAATTCAAAACTTCACCACTTTGCAGCCCAAAAAACTCTCTAACTAAATTATAAACAATATGGAAAATACAAGAATAAGCCCATTACGAAAGCATGAAGCTAAAGAAGATGCTGCAATATCATCATTATCAAAAGAAAAAGCTCAAGCAGCAAAATCATATATAGAAATGAAATATTCTCGTATGAAAAAAGAAGATATGGCTAAACGGGAGTGCTGGGAAGAATTAAACCAGAAAATGGCAGAGTTAGCTTTGTCTCAAACAGAACAACAAATGGTCAAGCATGAGATTTTCCATCGTGAAGCTGAGATTCTCAGAAATAAACGTCGAAGAATTTCAGTCTTTGACTACGAACCAATAGCAATAATCGGCCGTGGAGCATTCGGTGAAGTTCGAGTAGTTCGTCATAAGCTCACCGGGGAGTTCCTGGCAATGAAAAAAATGAACAAAGGCGAAATGTTGAAAAAAAACCAAATCAATCATGTTAGAGCTGAAAGAAACATACTAGCCCTAGCGAAAAATGACTGGATAATTGATTTGAAAGTATCATTCCAAGATGAAAAATACTTATATTTAGTCATGGAGTACCTTGCAGGTGGAGATTTAATGACTATGCTTATAAAAAGAGATATTCTTCCTGAAAACGAAGCAAAATTCTATATAGCTGAAACTATAATGGCAGTTGAATCAGTACATAAATTGAATTATATACATCGAGACCTTAAACCTGACAATATCTTAATAGACAATTTAGGCCATGTAAAACTTTCTGATTTTGGCCTATGCAAACAAANTTAATAGACAATTTAGGCCATGTAAAACTTTCTGATTTTGGCCTATGCAAACAAAGCGAAATTAACTTTGAAAGCCCATACTCAAATCTTACCAGGTTTGAAGAAGAAGCTCGATATAAACAGCTTCTTGATAAAAAAACTGAATTTAAACGAAGTAGAAAATTAGCTTATTCTACTGTTGGTACTCCTGATTATATAGCCCCAGAGATTTTTGCTAGAAAAGGATATGATGAATCTGTTGACTGGTGGTCAGTTGGTGTTATTTTATTTGAAATGGTTGTAGGTTATCCACCATTTTTTGCTGATGATCCAAGTATTACTTGTCAGAAAATATTACATTGGAAAAAAACATTTGCTATACCTAGGGAAGCTAATTTATCAAGAGAAGTTACTGATTTGATAAGAAAACTTGTCACTGATGCGAGTAATAGATTAGGAAATAAAGGTGCTGAAGAGATTAAAAGACATTCTTTTTTCGCAGATGTTGATTGGGAGAATTTAAGAAAAACAACCTCACCTTGGGTACCAAATTTGAGTTCTGAGTATGATACGACAAATTTTGATAAGTTTGAGGAAATTGAACCATTTTATCCTCAGGAACAACAGAAGAAAAGGAAGAGGAAAGACCCGAATTTTCCTGCGTATACTTTTAAGAAAGAGGATGAACCGAATTTGTGTTTGATTAATGCGATTAAGGAACTGGAAGCTATTAGAGAGTCTGTTCCTAGAGATTTATCGTAAATATTGAATAATTTTAACATTGATTTTTTAAGTTGGTATGGATTAAAGAGTTGGGTAGATAGGCAAATATAGAGAGTAGATGCTTTGTATGATTCTGAAGAGGGATGGCTTGAAGGTAGGGAATAAAAATGGGGTTATTATATGAAAAGAACTGGATGAGTGTTCGAGAGTTTTTTGTTGAAAATTGAAATTTAGTTGATGAATTGAATAAATTAATAATAATTATTGAATATTTTACAAATAACTAATACACTAACACCTAAATTTAAAGTAAAAACATTCATCAAACAACAGCATTAACAAAAATATCTTCTAAAAACTCTCCTAATAAAAAAAATCAAGCTTCTAATCACCTTCTCTCACCATACACCTCCTTCCACAAAGCACCAACCATCATCTATAAACCCTCATCCCAAGGATTTCACATCCCAATCCTCTCCCAATCCTCTCCCATCTAAAATAAATCACTTATATAAAAAATGAAAGAAAGTGCTCCCTTATGGTCAATGCGAGGTAGAAACTACAGCAATCACCAAGAAAAGGTTCCAGGCCCTGGTTCCTATTCCCCAACCAACCACATTTTATCATCAAGTCCAAAATATCGTTTAGGCACATCACAAAGAGGACCACTCTCAATAGATATTTCAACTCCAGGTCCAGGCACATACTCCCCTCGAGCATCAATAACAACTCCAGCATGGACATTGTAACTTTTAAACAGACTTGGTAGAAGAACAAGAGAAGGTTTTAGTAAATCATTCGATATACCAGGTCCAGGAACTTATAGAACCCCAATATCCCAAGATTCTCCAAGATACTCAGTAGGAAAAGGACAAAGAGAAAGTTTAGATCCAGACAGACAAGTTCCAGGTCCAGGAACTTATAACCCTGAACCTTTATCATTTAGAGGGAATAACTTGTGTATTATATAATCAGGTTCAGTAAAGCAGATAGATATATGAATATTGGGAAAAGTTTTGCTCCAGGTCCTGGAGTTTATGAAATAAAACCAAAAAAATCAGGTCCTTCTTTCAGTTTTAGACCGAAATATGAGACTAAACTTAAATCGATTGTCCCTGGACCAGGAAATTATGAACCGAAAGTTGGGTTGACATCTGAAAAATCCCCGGCTTGGGTTGTTGGGAAAAGTCAAAAACATATTTCTGTGGCTGATAAGGATTTAGAATATTCACCAGGACCTGGGACTTATTCGAAACCTAGCACGCTATCTGGTCCAAGTTGGCGTTTTGGAAATAGTAAAAGGACATCGCATAGCGTTCCTAGAGTACCAGGGCCAGGAACGTATGAAATCCTCCCAACGATAGGCAATTCCCCACCTTATGCACGATTTAATAATTAGAATATTTTATTTAACTTTTTACAATTAATTATTGTTATAAGTGAAGAAAGTTTAATAGATAAATTACTTGTAGGATTGATAATTTATGTGGGAAATATGAAAATAAGTGAATGAAAAGAATTTGTGTAGATGGAAAAATAAAAACAAGTCAATTTATAAAATTATATTGAAATATTTTGGTTGTAAAATGAATATCATTTTTTTGTGTAGTATCTATGTTAATCTTAATTATTGCTTTTTTTTAGCTTTTTAACTAGTTGATTATTTTGCATTATCAAATCAATGACTTGGCTTTTGGACTTGAATAATTCTCGTTCAAATTGATCGCATTTGTTACAGTTTTTATGCTTTTTGCAATCTGATGTTTTTTGAAGTGGACTATGAAGAGAACCTAAGCCAAGACGATTTAACTGGCCTTTCTCTGGAGATCTGCTTAATGATTTTGTTGCCTTTTTTATGGGCTTTAGGTCTTTTTGGCATTCTTCGTTAAAAAAATTTTGTAGTTCTGCTATTTTGTTTTCCCAATCTTCTGAAGCTGTAAACCATAATTGAGATTTTAGGAAATCGTAATTGAATAAGAGTTTCTCTATAATACTATGCAAAAGGCTAGGGTCAAAACATTTAATATTACCTTTCATGTCGATGAATATCAAAGATGTGTTATTCTCTAATAGGCTTAATATTTCATTGAAACTAGCAGCTGTTAAAGAGTTATAGCTTAGGTCTAAACATTTTAGGAAACTGTCATATGTGAGGCTCTGAGAAAGATTTATCACAGTTTTATCTGTTAGTTTGTTATGATTTAAACCAAGCTCTAAAAGGCCGCCTTCGATAATAAAGTTTTCATTGTTTCTTAAGCTTTTTTTCCATCTTCCTATATTTTCAGACCCGCATCTCTTTGATATTATTGTTCCTAAAATTTCCCCACAATTGCTTTTTAGAAAATTATGACTTAAGTCTATTTTTGAAATTGATTCGTTGTTAAGACCTGATTGAAGTATTTCTAGATCTGAATCTTGTAAAAAGCAATAGTTAATCTTTATACTTTTAACAGTTCTAGAAGCTTCAATAGCAGAATTTAGTAAATCCCAAGATTTTTGTCCTAAATAAAGTCCAGAAATTTGCATCTCAACCAAAGCTTTATTTTTGCATGTATTTTCACATAGTCCAACAAATATTTTAGATATTAAATGATAGCTATGTAAAGCAATTTTCTTCTTAGCTTTTATTTTATTTAATACTGGAGCTTGAGATGTTTTTGACATTTTAGAAACAGGTCTAGGAATATTCTTGATTTCATTTGGTTTGTGTTTTCCATGGATATAAAAGTTTGTGATTTTCGTTAATATTTTTAGTCCTTCACCAACAACAACAGAAGCGTTCTCATTAACTCCTTCGAAATTTAGACTGAATACATTTTTTTTAAGCTTTGCTGTGAACTCTCTAGTAAGATTTGCATTGTAGTACTGAGCGAGGGTGATAAATTTCTCAAAAGGGTCTTCTTTGATAAGATTTTCTTGCTTTTTTTTAGGCTGATCAACATTCATTTTTATAATGTATATAAGTTAATAAAACTATGATATTTTTTAAATTGCTAAGTTGATGAAAAATTTAAATATACTACTACAATAGATTAATAATGTTTCAAAGTTTAACAAATAGCATTAGTAAAAAAGACATCAGAAATTTAAAATTTATTAAGCATTAATTATTTCCATTTAATTTTCAATCATCATTCTATATCATACTAAAAAAGTATCAATCAAAATTCCATTCCTATTCACATGCACTACTTATACACCTCAAAATGTTTAGCTTACAAAATCATACTAAAAATCCAATCTTACTCAAAAAGTAAACCTTCTACTATATAAAAGCTAATTATGATATTAAGCATCCACTTTTCTCTTTTTCCCCTTCTTTTTCACGCTTCCCACATCCAAGAAAACTAAAAAACCCACTTGACTCTTCTTCACTCTCTGAATCCTGCCCACCATCTGCTCCCGAACTACGATCCATAGCATTTCTCGCTAAATCCAAAAACACTTCTTTGACCTCAGAATTAGTTAGCGCACTAACTTTTCTGCTCAAAAGATTATATTTTTTTTTAAGCTGTTCAATTTTATTAGCTGGAATTGGTGATTGTTGCGGACAAATATCTTTTTTTGTCCCAACAAGAATCTTAGCCGCAAGACCTGACTTCTTCTTCCCAGCTTCCTTTTCTTCACGAATATGAACATATTCAATAACTTTTTCTAATTCCTCTAAACTTGCTAAAGAATTCATATCATAAATATACATATACCCATGAATGAAAGTTTCTTTAAATAAAACTTTTTCATTTGATTTTTTCTTCTCACCAGACCTTTTATTTCCTAAGACAAGATCATAATAAGACATCATGTTATCAACATCAGAATTAGTCCCTTTTGGCATTTGTAAGTATGGATGGTTTATTGGGAATAAGTCTTCTATTTGCATCATGCAATATTGTTTATGTTCTTCATCTTCTGTGATATTGATAAGCTTACGGAATATCCCAACTTCTATTGTTGGCTCATAGATCCATTCAAAGTTGTTGTTGATGAATCTATTGCAAAGTGTTGATTTACCTGAAAAAGATGCACCTAAAACACAGATCCTAATTAGCTTTTCTTTTTTAGACATTATTATTATTACTAATTGGTTTGAGATTCTAAAAGATCTTGATACTTTTCTTGTGTGTATATAGAGATTATATTATTGTCTTTGTATTGGATTTAATAAGTTTATGAAGGTTTATTAGTGAATATAAAAATATTTTAAGTCGTAAAAATACTTTAGGGATTTTGGAATGATGATATTCAAAGCTTAGAAATACCTTAATTAGTACCATATTGGATTTATTTAATATCAGATTATAATAAGTTTTTTATATGTTGATTAGGAAAAAGCACAACAAGTTATGAGAAGTTTATGTAAATATATCAGAATAAAAGTATAGAGATTAGGTAATTTCATAGGAATTTTAGGTCATATATGCTATAAATAAATAGTATATAATAAATAATTTTTTAGTCAGAAATGCTTATCAGAATTGCAAAAATGTTGTCTTCATAAAAGTTTAAAGTCGAAAAAATGCTGTTAAAGTTATCAGCAAGTCTTAAAAAACACAAACTTCCCTGCTTCATTATCTAAACAAAGGGGAAAAAAAATTCTTTAGCTTATACTTGGTTATTCCCTATATAAAAATGAACGGCTGTAATATTAATGTTGATTATTACGATGTTATTGTCGCTTGGGACCCTAAACATGGTGTCCTCAAAAGCCATCAAATGCAGCCTTGACGAAGATTGTGGGCTGTTGCATGAGTGTATTCAAGATGTTTGTCTTCACAAATCACTAAGCGCGTCAGAACCATTAGAGTACTTAGGTAGCGCATTAATCATTCTAATGAGCGCCTTAGCTAACTCTACAGGTATCGGGGGTGGAGAAATTATGGTTCCCCTTCTGATCCTCTTATTTTTCTTCGAAACTCATCTAGCAATTCCTCTTTCCCTCATGCTAATGCTTGGAAGCAGCTTCATCAATACAGCCCTAAGAATCCCACGTCGTCATCCAGTAATAGACCGGCCGCTTATAAGCTACGATATAGTGGCATATACAATGTGCCCTCTTTTAATAGGCTCAACTTTAGGAGTCCTAATAAATCGTATTGTCCCCGATTGGCTAATCTTGACCCTGGTGACAGTTTTGTTGTTTTACTTAACAGTTCAAATATCTGTAAAAACTATAGATACTATGGTCCCTAAAGGAAAAACTCATTCATTTAGCTCAAGTATAGCGATAACTGTAGCAGATAATGAAGTACAGATAAGATCGCCTGATATAGAGTCACGAGTTTTTCCTATAAAACCATGCCTTTCTATAGCGAGTGTATACATTTTTTCTTTAATTTGTATATACTTAAGAGGTGATATTGAAGCTATATCGCCAATTGGTATTGAGAATTGCTCAGGAGGGTTTTGGTTTTTGATTTGGTTTCAATGTTTTGTCCTAGCTGTGATTGCTGGTATACGAATTAGACATATGAGAAAAAATACACAAGATATGATCAATGTTAACTATCAGTTTACTCATGATGTTATATGGAATATTAGAAATATCATGTTTCTTGCTGGAATTGGTATTTTTGGAGGACTTGGAGTTGGTATGCTTGGTATTGGAGGAGGGGCTATATTGAATCCTACACTTATTTACTTGGGTATGAGACCTGATGTTGCTCAAGCTACAGCACAAACTATGGCCCTTTTGACATCATCTATGACATTGTTGTTATACTCTTTAGCTGGGATGATTTATATTGATTATGCTTTTTGGTTCTTTTTATTATCTGCTATAGGGGCAAGCTTTGGAACTTGGGCTGTGAATTTTGTGGCTGAAAAATATCAGAAGAAGTTTTTACCGGTATTGATGTTGGCGATTGTTTTAGGTGTTGCTACATTAGCTACACCTACTTATGTTATTTCGACTATTGTTAATGGACTCAATCACCATAACTTTCAGTATGGGTTTAAAGATTTTTGTATGTCTTAATGTAATTTAAAATAAAAGATTTTTATTAAGGTGTTAGGATGAAATCAGATAGATGTGACATCATATTTCAGAGTCGGATTGGGATCATCATTTAACCATTTTCGCGCTTGGGATATTATATTATAAGGGATAAAATGGTAAGTTTTTATGGTTTTTTGCTTTTGGTATTTTGTTTATAGGAGAAGATGAATTTTTTTAAAGTATGGGTGTTGGAATTTTGGGTTTTAAAATATGATTGAAAATTTTGGTTGGAAATATTGGGAGATATTTTGATTAGGTTTTTGATTGGTTTTTATTGTTATGGTTTGTTTTATATGAGCTTTTGATAAGGTTTTTAATAAGGCTTTTAGTATAGTGTGTTAAGAAAAATTTGTAAGATAAATAATTTTGACTAACATTTTGTAAGAAATTATTATTTTAGGAAAGAATATTCAAAAGTTAAACAGGTGTAGCTAAAGATGAATAGTAGATTTTTTTTTTGGGCACTTTTCAGTTTGAGTCATGAAAGTGGATGATAAACTTATTATGCCTGAAATCCCTATACAGTAAAACGAACTATCTCCTGATGAAAATAATCAGAGTTATCTGCATGTTGAGGATGAAAAAATTGGGAAGACCTTAGCATGAATGAAATGAAAAATCTCTTTACATTAACTTTTATCGAAAGGAAAAACTCTTAACAAAACAATTAAAGCATTCACAGATTCTTTTTAAATAGTAATAACTTTAATAATTTCTAACATATAAAATATAGTTTTTAGCTAAAAAATTTCAATACCTAGTTATGATACAATATATAAAAATCCATACATATCTCATTATTCACTTATCTCAATCATTTAATAATCTTTCAAATAAATTATAAAATTACCTAAATGCAAATTTTCTATAAACTTCCACACTCTTCTCTAAAACTCTAAACCACCTAAAAAATCTTCAACACCCCTTAATTAATAATAAAAATCTTCCATCTCGAAAATAAAAACAAAACAACATAATGAAATCCAAACACAATCTTCCAAAACTCCCTTACACATCATCCAAACATCAAAAAAAACTCAGTCTCGACTTATCTTTAATCACAGCACCAAACAAAAATATAGACAGTATTTACCTTCCAACCCATCGTCACAAGTTATCAAATTACACATCCAGATCTAAAAACCAAATCCTCATGCATCCAATATCTTCATTAAATGCTAGACTTCCTTCAAAAGTCTCTAAAAAATATTGTTCTTCATCTATAGACAGATTGAAATCTCCAATTTGCTTAACAGGTTTAGAAGTTATAAAAACAATGAATGATGCTCTTACAGAATATGAGCTAAAAGAAGTAGTAAATTATTCAGAAGTTTATTTTATAGGAGACCATAAAAGTAAGATTCACGGAAGTTTACGTGAGCTTAATTGGGGTTATGATGATAATGATGCGAATTATAAAGTTTTGATTGGAGATCATTTAGCTTATAGATATGAAATATTAAGTATGTTAGGAAAAGGATCATTTGGGCAAGTATTTAAATGTTTGGATTATAAGACTTCAGAACAAGTTGCTGTTAAAATACTTAAAAACAAAGCTAAGTTTCATAAACAAGGGGAAGTTGAAATTTCTATACTTAAAACTTTAAATGAGGCTGATAATGGGGATTTGAGTATTGTGAGAATGATAAGATATTTTACTTTTAGATGTCATATTTGTATTGTATTTGAATTACTGAGCTTATCGGTTTATGATTTTTTGAGGAAAAATCATTATAGGGGTTTTGCTATGCAAGCGGTTAAAGAAGTTGCTGTGAAGATGTTGGGAGCTTTAAAGCTCATGAGGGAAAAAGAAATTGTGCATGGAGATTTGAAACCGGAAAATATATTGTTTATATCGGAAAATACTTGGGGTGTGAAAATTATTGATTATGGGTCTGGGTGTTTTCAAAGCAAACAAATTTACACTTATATCCAGTCACGTTTTTACCGTTGTCCTGAAGTGATGCTCGGTATGAAATATACTCCATCAATAGATATGTGGAGTTTCGGTTGTATAATAGTAGAAATGGTTCGAGGGTATCCTTTATTTCCAGGTAAAAACGAAGAGGATCTTATGGGAAGAATTATAGAAATCCTAGGTTCTCCTCCAAGAGACCTCATAATAAACTCTCCAAGACTAGAAATTTTTTTCGACAAATCTGGTACCCCATTACCATATTTTGATAGTAAAGGTCATTTACGTCCTCCAGGTTGTAATCCTTTAAGATATTTACTCCCATCTAATGAAGATTTTTATAATTTTATTCATAAATGTCTTGAATGGGATCCATTACAAAGACTCACTCCATCAGATGCCCTTATTCATGATTGGATTGCTAAAAATTAAATCAAAAATTATTATGAAATACAAGGAATTTTTATATGAAGTTTTATTGATAAATACTATAAAAAAAAACTAATAATTACTATTAACTCTATTTCGTTCCGCCTGTACACTTTGGAACTCATTTCTAATTTCTTGAACTGTTTTAGGTAGTTCTGTTGTATCTTTTTTCCAATCACTTTTCCTTTCGTCAATAAGATTCTATATATCCTCTTACCATTATAGCAAATTTCACTTTAGATGAAACTTTTTGATTTAGTTCTAAAATCTCATTTAAGAACTTAAAAATTTTGTCAGTCTCACCTTTGAGCTTTTTTTTCTCGAAAAAATGCCCGACTGTAGACACTAATACGCAAGCGACTTCAATTTTTTCTTCATCAACATCAATAGGTGAACACTGCTGCAAATTAATTAAAGTTTCAACAATATCCTGTATAATCTTTGCAGTAATAATCCTAACTTTTAACAACTCCCCAATAAACCTAATATTCCCATGGGTTTTTTTCTTAGCTAAATGCAAATGTATTTCCGGATCATTTGGGTTATGTGGCATAGCAGAAGTATCATCAAAAGCAGCTTGCACACAATTAAGCAGTACATATCTAAACCAATTATTATTTTTCTTTGATGGACTTTCTCCTTCAAACAAATGCCCTTCAAACTCTTGCTTTAAATATTTACACAATTGCGCATACATAGGTGTATATTTAACCTCAGCCCAAGACTTGTCAAAAAGAGTTTCAACAAGGAAAAAAAGGGCTTCACGAGAATCCTTTGCTAAATTTACCAGTTCAGGTTGTAGTTTTTCAATATTACTCGGCGATAATTTATTAAGTGTGATTTTTATTTTCCTTTTGATTTTTTCTCTTTCATCCACACTTGTCGTCAGTTTTAAAGTTGTAGCTATAGCTTGCTGATGTATTTTCTCTTCTTCAGCACTTTTAACTTTTCTCCAATAATCATTTTCAGTAGGTTTGAATTCTTCGTATCTAAGAAATTCCTTTTTGACTTTTTGTTTTTTATGTGGACTTCCTCGGTGAATGATTTTACTGACTTGAACTTGTCTATGAGAAAAGTCGCCTAGTCGTTTTTCAATCTCGAAAAAGTTGTCGATTTTCACAAATTCTTGATATGAAGTTAATATTTCATCAATTGTGTAATGATGTTTCTCTATAAAGTCTGAGGAAATGGGTTGGTCTATTTGTGTATCTCCATTATTAGCTGTGATTTGGACTATATCATTGTTAGGTACAAGTGTGGGTGTTAAGATTTCAGGGACTTCAACAAGGTTAAGGAGGATTTCTGGAGGGTTTATATGAGAAATAACTGGTTTTTCTGGCTCAGGAGAGGATGGGAGGAATTCTTTTATCTGGAGTAACAGTTCTGGGTCTTTTTTTACTAAGCTGATTGGGTCTTTGGAATCGTTCATTGGAGTAAATTCTGCAGCTTGGATGTTTAGAGTGATTTTGTTAAATGGGATGAACTCTTTAGCCTCGACGCTTAATTCAGCATATGATGGGGTTTTTTTGTGTTCACTTAGGTAAACAGACTTTATATGCTCTACAGCAATAAATGACTTGGGTTCACCAGGTGGAATCACAGTATTTCCTATCATATTTTATATTAGTCACTAGCAGTTCCCATATTATCATTATACTATTTTGTAATGACATAGGGCACTTAGGTTGATTATGGGAATTTTGTAAATAAAGAAAGTTGTTGGAGAAGGTAGGAGATTATTAGAAAGATTATTCGGAAAAATGGTTTTAAGGCGGTTTTTTTATAGGAGATTATGGGGTTATAAAATGTGATGAGTGAGTTTTGTGAGTTGAGAGACTGGGGAGTGCAGTTTTTTATGGAGATGACTTGGTTTTTTTTACTGGAGAATTGTGGTTGGTGGGAAGATTTTATGAAAATGTCTTGAAATTTTCATAGGTTGAGGAATTTAAGGGGTAATAAAAAATTATAATTTTTTTGGAGGAGTATATCTTATAAGTTTACTAAGTAATAATGCTATTTATTTTTGTATTTTAAACTACATCATTTTCCTAAAACTCAATATCCACTTTTTCCATACTTAATATCATCAATCCTAAAAATCTTATAATATTTTATTACTCTTTACTAAAACCTAATTTATTAACCCCAATTTTTTCATTACTTCTTATCTTTCCTTATCATCCCATAAACTATCTCCCATAGCAATTTCTCATCAACCCCTAATGCACCCTTTTCATCATCATCCAAGTCTTTTCTTCCCTAAAAAGTTTTAACCCACCATAATACACTATTTTTTTTTCAATATATAAAATGAAAGCATTTCTTGCCATTTGCATTCTATCTTTAGTTTATGCCCAAACAGTAGCAACTGACTCGAACCTAGACGAAATTCTCTCAACAAACCCATATGTCATGGTCGAATTCTATGCCCCATGGTGTGGTCACTGTAAAAGACTTCAACCCGAATATGAAAAAGCAGCTGAGATTGTTGGTGACCGGGCAGTACTTGCCAAAATTGACGCGACAACAGAAAAAAAATCTGCATCAAATTATAATATTCAAGGATACCCAACTATTCTCTGGTTCGAGAATGAGGAAATGAAAGAAGAATATGAAGGTGGAAGATCTGCTGAAGAAATCTCTTCATGGGTTCTTGAAAGAGTACCATCATCAAGAGACCTTTAATATTTAAAACAAAAATTCAATTATTTTTATCTTTTTAGGATTTTCTGATTGAAAAGTTTTGTTATGCTTATTATCCTGGGTTTTTTTTGTGTAAAGGTTTGCTAATATAAATTCTATATATTTTTATGATGAGCTTGTATTATTGTATTAGGACTTTATTGAGTCAAATTTTAAGATTTTGATATGCTGATATTCTTTAAAAATCTTACCTATGCAGTTGTTCAAGATATCGTTGCACTTTTCTGCGTTTTTAGATTCTAAGGTTTTAAGTATTTTTCTATCCTGTAAGGTTCGATTTTGAGTTTATTTAATGTGTAGAGTTCCAAGCAGAATAGCTATAATCTGAATATGCTTGAAAAAATTAAAGGTTAGAAAGATATGTTGATATAGGATAATATAAAATTTTCTATAAAACGCATTATGATAAATTGGTTTTAATCAACTAAATATAGGATAATATAAAATTTTCTATAAAACGCATTATGATAAATTGGTTTTAATCAACTAAATATAATTTGATTAAGTTCCAATATAATAAAATGAAAACAATAAATAGTTAAAGATGAGAAAATAAACTAATGTATTACTTTCTCCATTTCCATCAGTTTATATAAATTTCTTATCCTTCCATAAAAGTTATCTTCATATTACTTCCTAATTTTTCTAATATTCTACATAAGCCACTACAAATTTTTTAAACACAAACAATCAAAATGCAAATCTCAATATTTATCATAAACCCAAAAAAACCAAAATAGCCAAACAATTCATAAAATAATTAATATTTTACCACATTTTAAACATATCCTAAGCTAATTTTTAAACATGCCCTCAGTTAATTATCACTACATATTCTCAATACCATATCTACAAAAATAACACAAAAGCCTTTCATAAATCTTATCTTCTAACCCTTCAGCAAAAATTCTAGTAAAATATATCATGGAATTAAAATATGTTAGCCCAGCGATAGAAAGAAATTTCCGAAAAAGGTACCTTGTAAACTCCCCATCCACATCCCTAAACTCAGAAAACTCCTCCTCAAAACTCCACAGTTCCTCACACACTCCAATAAGCATGTACAAAATTCCAAGCCCAGGGTCTTTTATTTCAAATCTTGATAAAGACATAGTAAAAGCTTGTAAAATCAACAGCAGCGAGATAAAAAAAATCCAAGATAAAGTCGAAATGTTTTTAACTGAAGTTGATGAGAAAATTGATATGATAAAAGCTCACCCAGCAGGTTCTAAATCACCAATTGATTATATGCCAGTTAAGCCTTTAAGTACCACACCAAGAAAAATTCCTCAATCATCTCCAACAAAGCTGACAATATTAAAAAGAAAGCAAAAATGCCCAGAAGCAAGACGGTCAATAGAAAACTTAATGAAAACTCAGAAAGATTTTCATAATAAAAAATCAAAAGAAGACCTTTTATTTAAACTTCAAAAAAGTTTAGGAAATATAAAAACTCCTTGTATCGAAGACTTATACTCGAAAATAATAAAAAATGAACACTCATTTGAAACATATAAAAATCTGCGCCACAACACTGAAATTGACCCTTTTAAAATTTTCAACCAGGTCTGTTCAAATGAAAAAATCCCCCCGGTACCAATTTTAAGTAAAATCCAAGATAATTCGCTTGTGTTAAATAGATATAGAATAAGTGATCCTATGTGTTCAGCTTTAGGTGATGCTTTATCTTTTTTACCTAATCTAACAAAAATACATTTAGATGAAAATTCTATGACAGATCTAGGGGGAATGACATTACTTAAAGGTTTAATACTCCAAAAGAATATTAAATCTTTTTATTATACACATAATGAAATAGGGGGGAATTTCTCAAAGGTTTTTAAAGAATTCTTAACAAATTGCCCTTTGACTGAGCTTAATTTACGTGGGTGTAAAGTTATAGGAAATCATTTACTTGATTTAGTCAAATGTTTACATGCATGTAAAACTATGAAAAAATTGTATTTAAGTGAAATTGGGTTTCCGAATAATTGTGTTGAAAGGCTTAGTAGGTATATTAAAAGGTCTGGGATTAATGAACTTGATTTGTCTTGGAATCAGATTTCCCAAGAAGCATCTTTGAAATTTTTCAAATACATGAAATTTAATAAACACTTAACAATGTTGGACTACTCTTGGAATATTCTTGGATCTGAAGAAGGTGATGTTTGTATTATCTTAAACAATATGCTCATGCAACACCCATCGCTTATGCATGTAAACTTAAGCTATACACAAATCAATGATAATAATTTCTTAAGTCTAACCCCAGGTTTACAAACAAGTAAAACTTTAGTATGTGTTCATTTTACTGGGAATAACATTTCCCAAAGAAAAATCAATGCAATGATGATCAATCTAATTGCTTCATATAAACAAGTTTGTATATCAGATTCAGCTAATAAAGTTTATCATCCAGCTCAATCTATTTCTATGCAAACCAAATCTGTAACTTCAACTTTACATAATATTAAATTCCGTGATCGGACTGGAAAATGCGTATCTTCACATAGAGATGCTTTGGCAAATATTGGTAATTCATGTAGTTATAATGATCGACTTGATGGAAGGGAAATTAAAGAAGTAATTTTTTCAAGATATCTTGGAGAGACAACAATTAAAGATCTTAAAAATTGGGCAGTATCAGAACATTGTTGGGTTTGTGAGCGTTGGGTGCCATTTACATTTAAAATCAGTACTTTAATGCTAGAAACAATATGTAGTGTTGGCGAATATAAATGGAGTATGCAAATATTAGCCCCTGTCAAGTTGAAATGTTCTTTTAATTTATGGGAAGATATATCACTTGAAGATTATGATGCTAATGTATATGAGTATATTGGTATTTTACCACCTGGACATCATAGATTTTGGGTTATAAACAATAATACAGATGTTTGTGTGACAAAACAATTCTCACGTCGAAAATGGGATGGGTATATAGTAAACGAAATCATTGTTCCTATTAGAAATTACGACTTAGAGCCTATAGAAAAAATAAAAGATACTCCATTAGCTTTTGATAAAAACAAGTCTGTATTTAAGAATTTTGTAGAAGATACTGAACAAACAAGGAAGATTATGTTTGAAAATGATAAAAAACACTTGAAACTTAGTAGGATTATAAAGGATGAAACTCTTTTGGTTAATGTTTATGGAGTTTTACTATCAAATTTTGCTGTGATTAAAGAGATTTTTGATGCGACATCAGCTAGAAGTAATTATCCTAATATTGGCTGGTTGGATTTTAGTAGTTTTTGTGAACAGTGCCAATTGCTTGATAATAAATTCTTGAATCGTTCAGCTATTGATAGATGTTTTATTGCGGTTAATGTAGATTTAGATGATCTTGATGATAACCCACAACAAGAACTTTGTAGATATGAGTTTTTTGAGATTATTGTTAGAATAGCTATGTGTAAGTATCAGGATTTACCTTTAAGTCCTGGAGAAATGACACAAAAACTTATAGAAGAACATATTTTTAAATATTCAGATCCATCGCTAGCTATAAAATTCCGTAGAGAAAAACTTTATTGCAATGATGTTAATGATTTACTTGAAGCTAATCTTACTAACTGTCAAGCACTTTTTACCAAAAACAGGGAACGGTTGGGTAGATGGATTTCATTAGAGGGATATAAAAAAATGATTGCAAAGGCAGGATTTAATTTAAAAGAAGATGATATTATCAAAGCATATGCTTTTTCTAAAATGAGTATTTTAGATGAAATGGCAAGTGCAGACTCATATGATCGAATGCTTTTTGTTGAATTCCTTGAAAGCCTTGGAAGACTTAGTAATGCAGTCTATGGTCATATGGAAATAAGCTTAACTGAAATGATGGATAAAACTTTAGAATCATTGTTCATAAAAAATGGGCTTAAAAAACGTGCCCCTGAGGTAGCGAAAGAAGAAAACTCAGATGATTTAGATAATTAAATATTATAAAATACGAATTGGTATGAAAATAAAGATCTCATAAAGTGTAGGAAGCAACAGGAATTCAGCTGATTTTTATTTGAAGATAGTTCAGACGAAATTATTATGACTTTAAAATCCTAACCCATTTTAATCTGAGGAATTGAATTTGGTACTATGCCAAAAATATTGACTTCAAAGCTTTGGATAACTAATTTACAAAGTTAAAAATCTATATAATCTAAAACTCTTACCAAACCATAAACTTTTTTAAAAAAACCAAAGTAAAACAATTCCTTGAAAAAAAGCATTTTAAAGAATAGAATATCATGCTTTTATTGAATATTATAATTAATACCTAGCTTTAGGTTAAAATTTCCAAAAAGAAAACACCGAACTATCCAAACAATGAAAAACTTTCACTATTTAATTTTTACAAATATTTTATATCCCACCGTTTTACTTTCAAATGACATTGTAATTTCTGATTATATTAAACTTAAAAGTTCTTTAATATATAATAACTGAAATAATATTACTGATAACTCCATCATCATTATAATAATTAAATGAACTGTGCATTAGATGACCCGTCTTTGCCTATATCAGGTGAAGCCAATCACCAAATAGGTGATTGTTATTGTTACATGTGTACCTGTGGCAATCATAAATGTCCTTCTAGTACTGCCTATAAAAAAAACTCTCCAAACATTTACTATACAGCTTATCGTACAGCTTATCTAAAAAAAATCCCTTCAACATCATCACAATTTGTACGTGAGGGTCAATTGTTACATAGTAAGCAGAAAATGGATATGACAACTAATCATAGAACAGATTTCAAGCCAACTGACGATATTTCTAAACCTCAAGAAGCAGATCGTCCTAAATCAACAAGTCCATTTAAGTTTACTTCAACTTCTACTTATCAATCTAGCTTTCCTGATTGGAAAGATTATAATTCTAAGGTTAATAAAACTCCATCAAAATCTTCAGGATATTCAATAAAGTTCACAGGGGTTTCTACTTATGGGAAAGATTTTCCTGTATATAAAGGTAAATATATGATTAAATGTTCTAGTAAGANGAAAGATTTTCCTGTATATAAAGGTAAATATATGATTAAATGTTCTAGTAAGAGTCCTAGTAAAAATACTAGTAAAAGTCCTAGTGCTATTCCAGGACAAGAATGGGAAACTGGGAAAACTACTCATCAAGTTAGTTATAAACCTTATAAAATTAAGCCACCTAAAAAGTATAGGCATGAATCTCATGATGTGAGAACTATTGAAAATTATATGAAAAGTATTTCTACTTATCAGCAGTTTTATTTACCACATGTATCCCCAACTAGATTTGTAACAAGGAGGCAATTAGATAAAGTTAAGTAGAAAATATTATTTTGATAGGATTAAAAAAAAATAGTATAGGCTTATAGATTTTTGTGGGAATTTAAAGGAGAAGGGGCATGAGGTACAATTGTTGGATGGGTAAAATTTTGTTTTATAGTTTTTATGTTATTAAATGGGAGATTTTTTCTCATTAATTATCTAAAATAAATCCTCTTAAACTATTAATATTACAATACTCTCAATCATGCTATCATTATATAAAATCTCAATTTAATATCTCTAACAAACAAATTACATTTTTCTCTAATTTTCTATTCCTTAACACTAACATAACTTCATTATAAAAATCAAATGAAACCAATAATTGCTGTAACATCCACTTAGAAACCAGATATAAGAAATTGGTTAAGGAAACACGGTAAACAAAGTTCAATTGGATTCGACGAGAACGAAAGAAATAAACTCATGAAATACTTTAAATCATTAGACAGAAAAAGAAAAGGCTCTATTGACTATAAAGATCTAGAAGAACCTCTTCTATCATTTGGAATTGCTGATAATGAATATCAAGTTAAAGAATTAATAAAAAGTGCTGATGTTGATATTTCAGAACAGATCAAATTTGAAAAATTCTTAAGAATTGTTAAAGGAAAAAAAGAAAATGAACCAATCACACGATTTTTTAAAGAACTTATCAAAAACTCTAAAGTTTTACCTTTTAGAACAGTTGTGAGTTCGCATAGAAGGAAAATGATACTAAACGCTTTTGTTGGAGAAGAAAGAAAAACTAGAGAAAAGGGAGAAAAGATCATGAAAGCTTATGCTAAGTCGATATCCACTGGGAATAAAGGTAGGAATACGATGGAGGATTTTTATTTGGGGGAAACGAAAACTATTTTCCCTAAATATAAGAGGATTATCGAAGAAGAAGTTCCTAATCCTTTTAAAAATCGTAGTTTTTTCTTATGATATTATTAATAGTTTTTGCATATAAAGGAGTTATAAAAGTTACATTTCATATAAATTCTCTGAAAAACTTAAAATGCAAAAACCCTTTTCCTTATACTGAAAATGGAAAAATGTGAAGACTGTAAAGAAGAAGCAACCTATATATGCATTTGCCTAGAAAATCATCTATGTGAAGAGTGTCTTATCGAGCATATCACATCTGATAAAACTTTAAAGCACCGAACAGTCTCTTTATCTCATCCTTTACTTTCCTTTCTCCTAGAATCCGGTGAAGGTATCGAAGACCAAACAGATGAATTACAATCATCCCAAGCACAAATTAAAGCATTAGAAGACTTTAGAGACAAATGTATAGAACTTATCGACTCAAAAATTCAGAACTTACAAGAAGAAATCGAAGTTCTCAATGTCCCAATACACAAAAATATCCAATATTTACCTTTAAATTCTTTTACCCCAATCCCCAGGAATTCAAATCTTGGCTTAAGTTCATATTCTTATCGAGGAGGAGATTTTTCAGCAAGAGACCCAAAACAAAGTAAAACCTTTCAAAATAGTGAATCTTTTTATTTCCCTGGGTCTATTTATAGAGCACCTATTATTAAAACTAAAGGTATTGATGAGTTTTATTATAAAGTTATAGTTTGTGGGGGGAGTAAAACTGGTAAAAGCTGTGTAATTGAAAGTTTTAGACGATTACATGATGGAGATGGAGAAAATAGTTCGTTGGTTTGTAGAGGAATAAATTTTGATAATTTGAAGGTCAACATGGAAATATTTGAAAGCAGAGATGCAGATGGGTGTCAAAGTGCTCTTGCTGCTTTAGTAGTATTTGACCTTACTAGGAAAAGTACTTATGAGGAAGCTCAGGTACTAGTTGAGTTTTTAGAAAATAATGCACATGTTGTTGGAGTGATTATACTTGTCGGAACACGATTGGATTTAGTTGTATCTAATCATAATAAACGATTTTTGTCGTTCGTTTCAATACAAAATTATGCTATTAGCAGAGGGGTTTTATATGAAGAAATATCTGCGGTCAATG
This sequence comes from Stentor coeruleus, assembly GCA_001970955.1. Taxonomy (NCBI): domain Eukaryota; phylum Ciliophora; class Heterotrichea; order Heterotrichida; family Stentoridae; genus Stentor; species Stentor coeruleus. Next base: position 20,196 of record MPUH01001224.1, read on the forward strand.
GGAAACATGTTGAGGATATATTTATGAGACTATTAAGAGAGTTATGTAAGAAAAGTAATATAAAAAATGTTTAATCCTAATTATAGAGAAAACCAAAATATGAAATTTATATTTGAGATATTTTATTTATGCTAGAATTAAGATACGCATCTATTTATATATACGCATTATCTAGCTTTTATGGAAATTTTATCTGAAAAATATAAAAAATTTTTAATCCTATGTATTGAGTGAATCAACACAACAAATTTATATTTGATACTTTTTATTACAGAATGCAATTTGAATTTCAGTAAAAAGCTTTAGAGCGATTTTCTTTAAGTCTTTTCCAAAGATAACCTAAAGATTATGGATTACAATTTTACTTAATAAGTTGTTTATAAGAGAAAAATTAAAAAACCTAATGAATTATTTATTGAGGATTTTCAAAATTAATTCAATACTATCTTGAATATTAGAAATTTTCCCTTCCATACCCTCAACTCTATTACTGAGACTGCCCACACTAATCTTTACTTCTTTTACTTCTTCTC
>MPUH01001225.1:0-20721 GCA_001970955.1 Stentor coeruleus
ATCTTTTCTAAAATTTGACAGTAAAAGGTTATAGAATATTCCTAATCTCATTGCTTATAAAAATGCTGAGAAGAATAGCCATAGGTGCTTTACTCTTATCTCTATCCACTTACAGCTCAGATTATATTCCTCCTATAGATATATGTCCTCTAAAACTCTTTTTCGGTTCATAGTATAAACCTCTCAAATGAAATCACAGGATACTTAGGTTTACAATTAGGTGTAGAAAAAATCTGGGTAAGCTCCAGGACCAGGCACAGAATTGTGCTCTTAGATTTCCCTGGACTTGTTTTTTAACTCCCATCGAAATTGCCCTTCCTTCTTTTTCCGAATTTTGGGGCAAAAGAATAAGTTCCAGGGCCAGGAACAGCAGGGTCTACAATAAAATGCCCAGGCACATAATCTTTAGCAGCATTTCTTGAAATACCAAAGGTATAAGCAATATTTCCTTTTGTTGCATCGCCAAGGACAGAGTATTTTCCAGGATCAGGTGTTGGGTCTTTTCCTTGTGTGAAATCGTACTTTTTTCCATAGCCAAAAGATGTTGATCTCTTGTTTAAAGCTGGAGGTATAGTATAAAAATTACTACTCGCTGGCTCAACTTTAGGGAACCTTGGAGCTTTAGGGAAAGAGTATTGTGCTTTCGCTGTAGAGTCGTTGTTTGGTGCTGAAAAAATCTGAGCTGATGTTGAGACAAGCATTTATATTTGGTTATGGTCAAAATGTAATGATTTTTTAAATAGGAAGCTGGGTTGAAGTAATTTGATGGAGGAAGCTAATATTGTTGGATGATTTTTGATGAAAGGAAGATTAGGAGGTAGGCTTGTATTGAAATTAGATAGAGGAAAAATTTTAAATGGGGTTTTATTAGGAGTTAAGATTTTATGATTACATAATGCATGATGGGATGATATTTAGAGAATGAATTTTGTGATAAACTTTTGAATTTTTAAGAATTTATTATATAGTGTGATTATAATAGATAATGATTTGAATCATCAATTTATAGGCAAAAATACTTTTAAGTATAAACGAATTTTCCATTCTTATGCTAAGCAAATAAATATATCGTAAAATAATGATCTTTATTCAAAAGCGACAATAAACTGTTATAAAAAGTATTTTTAAAATTAAAAATAATTAAAAGATAAGCCTAATAAAATCTGAATTTAGCTTATTATTTCTAATCAGCTACTTTATCTTCAGTGCTTTGGTTGATCCAGGGGTCCTTTAGGACCTGCTCAGCAGTTGGTCTTTCTTTAGGGTTTTTATTGAGTAAGGAATTTATTAGGTTTTTGGCCTCTTCAGAGATTTTTTTCCATTTCCTCCCTTTGAAATGTGGTTCTGAGGGCAAAATAGACTGAAAGATTTCTTATTCAATTGACCCAACAAAAGGTTGAATCCCAGTAAGTAGGAAATAAATCATAATTCCAAGACTCCATAGATCGCATTTGGAATTAAAGTTCCCAAAAAAAACCTCAGGACTTATAAAATAAGGACTACCAACTTTTTCAAGAAACCGGATATTTTTTTCAAAATGGATACAACTACCGAAATCTATAATCTTCAAACTTGAGTCCTCGTCTTTATTTAATAACATAATATTTTCTAAATTCAAATCCCTATGAATAAAATTTTTACTATGTAAATAAGCAACTGCTGATACTATCTGCTTCATATACGACGCAAATTTACTTTCACTTAAAGCCTTTTCTTCCTTTACCTTTTCCATTAAGGCACCTCCATCAAAATATTCAGTGACAATATATGCATTTTCGTTATCATTATAGGCATCAATAACTTTGATAATATTAGGATGGTCAGCTTCACTTAATAATTTAACTTCTTTTATAAAAGCTTCAGGTTTTTCTTTAAATATAAATGTTGGAAACACTTTAACAAAATACTTTTGCCCAGTCTGTTTGTTTTTGCATTCACAGAATTTAGTGGAATTAGATTCTTTTAAATCCTTGCCGATTTTTTAATCCTTAGAGAAGCTTGTTGTTTTAACTTGAATTAAGTTAAGATTGCTAAGGGTAAAATCGATTTCTTTTCTTTTAGGTGCTTCGATTTCACCTTTTAAACAGAAAGAGCCCATTTATATGTATTTGTGATCTATATTTAAGGAAAAATTAAAGGGATTAATAATTTTATTCTGGTTGTATTGATGGACTTTGAGAGTGGGGCATGGGTGGGAGGAATTTACTAAGCGAATACGAGAAGATGTACTGTCCTTTAGTGCAAGAAGGCAATAATTAGAGAATTTTTATGCGATTTTGTTGGAAAATTTTATTTTTTATAATGGATTTATATGATGTAAATGGATGAAATTGTAAAATTAATTAGAAAATCAACTAGAGTCATTATAATTATTAATCTCTTACTATCTTTTCTAAAATTTGACAGTAAAAGGTTATAGAATATTCCTAATCTCATTGCTTATAAAAATGCTGAGAAGAATAGCCATAGGTGCTTTACTCTTATCTCAATCCACTTACAGTTCAGATTATATTCCTCCTACAAATATATGTCCTCTAAAACTCTTTTCCGGTTCAGGTAGCATAAACCTCTCAAATGAAATCGCAGGATACTTAGGTATACAATTAGGCCGAGTACAGCTCAACAAATTTTCTGATGGAGAAACAAGTGTGAATGTCCTCGAGGATGTATCTGGGAAGGATGTTTTTGTCATATGCTCCCTTGGTCCACCTGTAAATGATAACATTATGGAACTTTTATTACTATCTAGCAGTTTAAAAAGAGCAGGATGCAGAAAATTGAATCTTATCATCCCTTATATGGCTTATAATAGGCATGATAAGCCAGTGCCAGGGAGTTATTATACACCTTCTGAAGATATGTCAAGATTAATTCAAGCATTTGATGCAGATTCACTAATTGGTATTGATTTTCATGCGGATCATGTTGATGGAGAATATATGATCCCTGTGCATAAAATAAGCCCATTTGGCATTGCTATAAAATACTTTAAAAGCAAAGCTCTGATGCATCCAATTATTATCAGCCCTGATGTAAGAGGATCAGCTAGAGCTTATGAATTTTATAAAGCATTAAGAAATGAAGGTATAAGCTGTGATTTGGCTATTCTACCCAATCCTGGAAGCAGTCTTGCACATCTTACAGGTGAATCGGCCATATTGGGTGAAATTTTGACAGGAAGAGATGTGATAATTGTTGATGATATGGTGATAACTGGGTCATCTATACTCAAATGCGTTGAAGAAGTTAGAAAAAAAGATGCAGAAAAGGTTTATTGTTATGTTACTCATGCAGTATTATCTGAAGGAACAGTGCAAAAATTTAATAGAAGTAGTTTAGATGAGTGTATTTGCACTAACACTTTGGAAATTAAAGAAAAAAGCTCGAAAATTATCCAATTGTCAGTATCAAGGCTAATTGCAAATCGTATTTTAGAGATGTATCACTCTGAGCATTGATTATGAAACTAATAAAATAACCATTATATGCTTAAATAATAATATCAAATTATATTAAAAATCATAAGTATATATCTATTTAACATTTACCACAAACTATTTCAAATCTAACTTAAAAATCTACATTCAAGCATAGTTTTTAAATTTTACCATCTTCAGAACCTAGATAATTACTTATTAACCTTTTTATATTTTATTAGTATTATATACCGAATGTATGCAATCTCAAAATAAGAATTTTTTTAAATATTTTTTATAGCAACTTTTAATATATCGTGTAAAATTAATATATAAAACTACTAATTAAATATTCCTGTATTTTGGAAAATTTTCCAATTATGCAAAAATTAAGATGTATTCAAGATATCTAATCTTTAAGGTTTTTTAAAAAACATTCACTTTTAGGTTGCTTCAATTGGAAATTGTATTTTTCCCTTAAGCTTAACTTGAAAATAATTCTTCTCTCCCTTGCGTTTTTCTATCTCGCCGAATAAAATATAGATATTATCATATAATATATGCAAGAATTCGATTTTAGAGTTAATATAAGTAAAATCAATTAATATATCATGGAATACTGAATTTCAGAGTTTAGGATTTCATTCATAGGATGAATTTGCTTGAGATTGCATTGCTATGATGAATTTCTAAAGCTTTCAGATAATTTTATTTATGTTGTTGATAAGGGAAAATTTGATTTTTTTATTATAGAAAGCATGTTTATTGGGGATAACATTTTTATATTTAATTTTGAAAAAAAAACTCCTAATCAAGAATGCTTAAAAGAATGGGATGAAAATTATCTAAAAGTATCATATGAAGATGAAAATTTAAAAAATTTGAATAGAGGGGCATGATTTTATAAGTGGCTCAGATTGAGTTTTTAGAAAATTTTAATAGCAAGGCTAATATTAAAGACTATAACAATATTAAAACTCTGTAATGTACAATTAAATACGTTTTTTTGTCAGGGTGATAAATATGGGAAATTTATGCAAAAGATGTACAGAATCTCAAGATAGCTATGAGGAAATTCCAAACAGAGTTCCAACACCTCCTGTAAAGCAGGAAATGAAAAAAATCACAATCAGCGATTTCCAAGTTGAAAAGCTCTTGGGTAGAGGAGCTTTTGCAAGAGTTCTCTTGGTACGGAAGCAATCAGATAACGAAAAATACGCTATGAAAATTCTCAAAAAGAAAGAAATCCGCCTTAAAAATGAAGAAAATCATATAATTTCAGAAAGGAAAATCTTAGAAAGTGCTAAATCCCCTTTTATAGTTGAATTAAAATACGCATTTCAAACAAAAAGCAAACTATACATGGTTATGGAATTTATGCAGGGAGGCGAGCTTTTCTATCATTTGTCCAAACAACGAAGGTTTAATGAAGATGTGGCTCGGTTTTATATAGCAGAAGTCATAGTTGGTATTGAATACTTACATAATGAAGGGATAATATATAGGGACTTGAAACCAGAAAATGTACTTTTAGGTCTTGATGGACATATAAAACTTTCAGATTTTGGTCTTTCTAAAATGTTTACAGAAGAAAACACTCATACCAGAACACTTTGTGGCACTCCAGAGTACCAAGCTCCAGAAATCCTCATAAATGCAGAATATGACAAGTCAGTAGACTTTTGGAGTATTGGATGCTTATTATATGAAATGATATCTGGAATTCCACCTTATTTTGATAAGAACCGAGAGAATCTTAAAGCTAGAATTCTTACAGAATCTCCGAGGTTTTCGCGCATATTTTCAGATGCTGCTAAAGATATTATTGATAAGCTGCTTGTTAAAAATGTAAATCATATATAGCCTATTTTTAGACTTACAGATTTCAGAAGACTTAAAAAGCATGAGTTTTTTAATAATGTGATTTGGGAACTTGTTGCTGAAAAAAAAACAGACCCGCCTTATAAGCCAAAGCAAGATGGAGGGACAACAGAAAACTTTGACTCAGTGTTTACTGGGGAAAATCCATTTAGCTCTGGTATGTCACCTTCACCAAGAAGCGAAGTCACATATGGGGGCTTTACATACAAAGACCCAGCTCTTAGTTAATTAAGAATATTGAGTATAATTGTTCATTTAAATATATTAAAACTCACAGCTAATAATACAAAAAAAACTTTGAAATTGACTTAACTATGAATATCCATTATAGATTTTATTTTTTCTAGTTCTCCATACAACTCATAAAATTGAGCTGGAGTCAATTCTATAAATATTTCATTGATCTTCATTTCTGCATCCTGCACAACCATTTTAATTTGGATAAAACACTCTCCTTTAGAGTCAACTATTTTATTCCCTACAGTAACTCCAAATTTCCACTCCAAATCTAAAAGGTTAAAAGCAGTTCCCATCTGGCTTATCAATACTTTGCATACACCAATTTTCTGTTCTTCCCACATTTCTCCAATTCTTGCAACAACACCTTCATCAAATCCTAGCTTGTTAAGATCCTCTTCAACTTTAACTCTACTAAGTACTTTTTTCCCTGCAAATTTGAAGAAAAGTAGTAAAAGTTTTGCTGATTTTTCCCTTTGTTTAGCTGGAAGTTCAATGTTTTCTAGTTCTTTCATGAAATGCTGTGGGGATAAAGATGAGTTTTGCAAGTAATTTAAGCAGATCTTGCTTATATTAACGAGATGTGCTGGAGGTAAGGCAGATACAGCATTAAGTTCTTCTAGTAACTATGTAGTAAATACTTCTGAGGCTAACTCGTAATCAGAAGGTAAAAACTGAAAAGCCATTTATTAGAGAAATTGAAGTTATATGGAATAGAGATCTTGGAAAAATGGTCAAGAATTTTTACAAAGATAATATTTAAGAATGTTGGAAATATAAATTAAATGCAAGTAAGTTAAAGAAAAAATCAATGCATTGACTGAGAGTGGCTATAAATATAATATAAATTATATCAAAATATTGAAGATTAAAATACAAGTAATGAAGAGAATATTGGCAATATTACACAATTATCTTAATATCTGAATTATCGTAGTTAAAGAATAAAAGTGAAATATTTAATAATAAGAACATTTAGAAAAATGCAAATAATATATCACTAAAAAAATAAAACTTTACAAAGGTGATTTTTTATGAATTACTTGGAAAATAAATCCAAGAAACTATAGAAAAAAACGCAAATACATTATTCAAGACTTACAAAATGTTTAACTTTATTCGCAATCACTTAAAAAATATGTTAATTAGAATCATACATTTTTTTCATAACCTCAGACAATATTTATAAATAAACTAGAATTTAGTTTTTAATTTATAATCTTCAATATGGACTATCTAATAGTTTTGATAATTTATTTCATAAATTTTCTACATTCTTCCTTTTACAAATAAATTTTATAAGTCGACTTGAAGTATTTTTGAAAAATTTATATCTCCGCTACAGGTGCTTTCTACATAGTTTACATCAGGATTTTTGAAATTTTCTAAATGAAAACTCCAAAATGCTTATAATTCCTTTATTTCAATTCTGTTTTCTATTCAGTATAATATTTTCTCTTATATAATTCTATAATTTTCTGATAATTTATAAATATAATTTATCTATTACTTATAAATACACCTAATCATATCATAATATTCAAGGCTAATTAGATAATCTTAATTAAGTTCTGACATTTCCTTTAATACCTGATCAGTTAGTAGGTCATGTTCATTATTTGGTTTTGATTTTGGTTTCTCTTCTATAAATGAAAAATCAAATTCATGTGGATGTTTATCAAACTCAACTTTAGATGTCTGAGCTTTTTCTAAATGTTCTTCCTTTTTAATCTCTACTTCTTTTTTTTCTGGTTCATGAATAGTTTTAGAATTTATTCCAAGAGCTTTAGAGTCGTTAACTGAGTGACTTTCTTTTATACTAGTGGAATTGTTTACTATTTTTTCTGTTTTTTGTTTAGAAATCGAATTGTTTTCTGTTAGTTCATCAAGTTTACTTTTGGGGATTGTCTTACCATGCTCAAGCACTTGTACATCATCATCTTCTCTACCATCACCATGGCCTTGTTGACCTGTACTTTTGATTTGACCAGAAGGATGATTATTGATTCCTTCATGAACGTCTTTTTTAGAACCACCGCAGCCCATTTTTCGTATTATTATAAAAAAAATTACTTTTTGCTTTAAAGGTAAGACAAGTTGAAAACATTTTTTAGAAAATAAGAATGTGACTGCTTTGATTCATTTGCTAATAGGGAAATGATGAAGTTTTTCATGGATTTTGGTGAAGAAGTTATGTAATGTTGAAATATCACGACTTTTATGGTAACTAGCAGTGATAGATATTAATCAAATAGGCAATAAAAATTAAGATTTCAGCATGGATTTAACAGAAAAGTAATTTGATATATATATATCAGTCCTGAAATATTCTTATATATTTTTATAAGTGCATTCCTTTTGATTGAATTTACCATTAAATCATATAGATATAATTTTAAATGACTTTTTATTCTTAAATTTTTAGCTTAATATATACTAGCAGTATATTTCACTTCAACAAAAATATATTGATTTAAGTTATAATAATCCATAAAACTTATATCCCTATTCAAAACATTCAAACCATAATTATCTACCCTTATTGCCTCAGCTTTTACCAAATACATCAAAACTCCAGCATAAAAATTCTATCACAGCTCACAATTAATATATAGAACTCAACAAAAGCCTTCCTTTCATCTTATAAAATCCTTTTTAATCTATTATTTTAATTATTTCCTCATCTAACAATCTAATCTAAAATTCATTACATTTTTTATCATATAATCCTCTAAAAATCTCTGCCTCCATTACTTGATAATAAATGGAGTTGCTTTTTCTTAGTCTCTCAATCCTATCTGTCTTTACATCAGCAGCAGATGTTTTAGTTCTTATGGACCATACAGATATAAAGGAATCTCATTCATTATTCTTTGACAGCATCATATCTCGTGGGCACAAAATTACATACAAGCTTCCAGATTCTCAAGGTTTGAAGCTTGAGAAGTTTGATGATTATTTATACTCAACTGTGATTTTGATGTGTCCTGGTGAAGGTATTATATATTTAGACCTTAATGGAAAAGTTTCAGTGTCTGATCTAGTCAAATTCTCTGATAATGGAGGTAATCTCATCATATTCGGAGATGTTGACGCAGCAAGTCACTATAGAAGACTTGTAAATGATTTTGGTGTGGACTTTTATGAACAAGGAACAAGACTTTATAATGAAAAAAAGGAAAAAATTGTTGCTACAACCAATATGACGGGTCCTGTGAGCATACTTTCAACATCAAAATCTCCACTTAAATTCTCAGGAATTGGGCTTTATTATAACCAAAACTCCAAATTACTCACCCCTTTAATTTCAACAAGCAAAGACCAATTTGTGAGAAATGAGTTCAAAAAAACTGATGTTAAAGAACCTGCTATTGTTGCCGTAGCTTTTCAAGGTAGAAATAATGTTAGAGCTGTAATTGTTGGATCAGTTGATATCTGTGCTAATCTAAACATGAAAGATGAAAGTTTAAGCAACAACAAAATATGTGTAGAACTCTCTAAATGGGCATTTCAAGAAAAATCTGTTTTAAGATATAGTGGTGTAACTCATTACAAAGCTGGAAGCAAAAATAATAAAGGATACTTAGAAGGTGAGTATACAATAAATGATGATTTAGTGTTTTCTATTGATATTGAAGAATTAAAAGGAGGAAGCTGGCAGGCACATAAAACTAGCAAAGCTTATGTTGAGTTTGTAATGCTTGAGCCAAAAATCAGAAAGTATCTTGAATTCAAAAATGGAAGTTTGGTTACTCAATTCAGAGCTCCTGATATTCATGGAGTTTACCAGTTTAAAGTGTTTTTGAATGATGCTGGATATTCATGGATTGAAAGTGCTACCAAAGTCACTGTTAGGCCTTATAAGCACAATCAGTTTGAAAGGTTTTTAACTTGTGCTTATCCTTATTATGCTAGTGTGTTTGCTAGTATGAGCGGTTTCGTCGTCTTTAGCTTTTATTTCCTTTATCATAAGAATTCATAATCGCTTTAGTTATTAAAAATCTTTAGGCATATGGAGTTTACGTTTATAAGAATCTTGCAATTGTTTAAAAGGGTTTTATTAAATTACCTAGAATTATTTACCTAAATAAAAAAGCTAAATGATTTCAATTCATTATAAAGCTCATATGCTGATCTACAATTTGGATTAAAGCTCATCAAGGCTTCAAGGAGCATAAGCATGTATATAACTTCCCCTCCTGAATTTTTCAGAATCATGCATTCTTCAATAATTTTATTTGAAATCGAATCATTCTTATTATTTTCAAGTAATTTTTTTTTTTCTTCTTCACCATACTTCATGAGTCCAGTCATTTCTTGATCCTTAAATGCTTTTAACTCATCTATCTTTTCATTTATTTGACTGACAAAATATGTTTGATTTGAATAAATTTGCCTTAAATCTTCCATGGACTTGATATTTTCCAAAAAGAGGAAAAATGTATGATTTAGAAGTAATAAAAATATGCTTTCATCTGAATCTTGATATGATGTTGCAAGAAGAAGGAATTTTTCGATTGTTTCTTTTTTTTGAATGCAATTTGAGATTATTTCAGATATTTCATTTTTCGATAAGGTTTCGCTTTGATCAAGTTGGGATTTTGATTTTGGAAAGGATTGCTTCATTAAAACTATTGACTCTATAGGGTCTTGAATAAATGGAAATAAAAGCAATTCTTCAAATGATGGTCGAGAATTATAATCGAAAGTTAGCATTGCTGAAATTAGAGATTTGACTTCTTCAGGAGCATTTTCATCATCAGGAAAGTTAATAGGCGCTTTTTGTTGAGCTTTGAGGACTTCAATGGATAATGCCTCAAAAGGAGTAACTCCATAAATCAACTCATAAAACACTACACCCAAGCTCCACACATCAGCTTTATAAGTATAAAAAGTGTCATTATATATCTCAGGGGCCATATACAAAGGAGTCCCAAGAATACTCTGAACCATACTATTGCTAACCTGTCTAGCAAAGCCAAAATCACCAATTTTAATATTGGCATTTTCGATATCAAAAGAAGTCAATAATAAATTAGCAGGTTTAATATCCCTATGCATAATTTGATTTTTTTCTAAATTATTCAAAGTTCTGACAAGTTCTCTAGCCCATTTTTTAACTATTTTGTATGGAACGTTATTATGCTTTTCCAAATACCTACTAAGATCAAGTCCTTCACAGTATTCCATAACAAAATAGATATTGTTTTTAGTTTTTAGGGCTTCATAAAATGAGAGAACATTGGGCTCTTGTATTTGTGACAAAAGGTGTATTTCATTATTTACAATATGAAATTGGTTGTCTGATATATCTTTTATTGGTATTCTTTTTAAAGCTACTATTTGGTTTGATTCTTGGTTTCTAGCTTTAAAGATAGTTCCAAATGAACCTTTAGCAATTTCTTGTTCTATTAAATACTTTCCAACTTTTAGCATTTATTCTATATTTATATAGTAAAGAACTCATATTTTACTTACAGGAATATATAGAGGAAATGAAAGTATTTAAGAATATAAGAGTAATAAAAGAAAAGAAAAGAAAATAGCAAAGTTTCCATTGTGAAAAAGCATAAGAAAATTAAATAATGGTAGTTGAGGTAAATTGTTTTATACTGAAATCTGGAAAATGATTGAAATAAATAATGAAAAATACTTTTTCGTTGATGTAATTATTCCAATTAATGCTATCAGTAGTAATTTATAAGATTTATTAATAAATTATCTCCATAATGTGAGTTGTGAATACACAATTTAAAATTTGTTAATTTTAAACATCAAGAAATGCTCAATATAAAAACTATTAAAAACTTAAAATAAAGGATGGACTTAATTTACACAGTAACCACTCTAGCGATAATTTAAATTGATAAAAAAACTTAGAAATATATGTAATGTATGTATTTTATATTAATAAACTCATGATCATCATATACATGTAAAATTAAATTTTATGCTGTATTTTCTACCTACACAATATTATAAAAATTCTATTAAAAAAGTTTTTAACTTCTCTAATATAGTGGAATAAACTACAAAAATTTGTCAAGCTAGCTTCAAACTAATTATAATGTTTATATTCAAAAATACTATAAATTTAGTATCCATATTATATAACATGGGTAAAAAAACTCGAGTTTCTTATCTAAAATCCAAATAAACCTTAATCTACAATAGCAACTATTATTTACCCATCACCTTTACCCATAACTATTACCTAAATTTATCATTTTATCAATTTCCTCAATTTAACCTCCAATTTTTCTGGAGACTTATTTCTTATTCCCATATTTACAAAGACCCAAACAAACCACCTGACAAATTTCTTACGAATTTTGCAAAAACCATAAAAATTAAACTTTCGATTTTGTCTATAAAGCCTCAAAGATATTTTTCATTCTAATCCCATATAATACTAAAATCAATACCTTAATCCTATGCATTTTTGTTTGTGGTGTTTATTAATGAATAAAAATGATCCGCTGATAAGATCATCTGAGAAACTCGAATGTGTTATGCATAAAGACGTTGAAGACGATGCAGTGATTAGTGAAATTACCGCTATGAAGATTCACAATCTAAAAAACATTATATTTTGGCTGATTGTGATGATGACTGGAGGATTATTTTATCTGCTCTGCTACTGGTTTCCAAGTCTGCGAATTAAATTTTCATGGGCCTCCTGCAGCGTCGAACAATGTAGTCATGTTTCAGTTAAGTCGAAATTTTTCAGTTCTTTCACCCCTGTCTTACGTATTTTTTCTGTAACCCGAGGGGAGTTGACGATTTTTAACTATCAAGAACTTGCCTATTATTATGATGGGCAAAAATTTCAACCCTTATATTTCAATAGCCACCTTCCAAATAAAACGATTATTGACAATTATAGTCATGGTTATACAAATGATGAAGAAATATCAGAAATGAGGACACTTTATGGGATGTGCCAAATACTCGTTCCAATAGTGCCTTTGTGTAAAATGATAGTCGGGGAAATTTTCAACCCTTTTTACATGTTTCAAGTATATAGTGTGACATTGTGGTACTTTGAAAAATATTATTATTATGCTATTGCTATTGTTTTTATAACTTTAATTTCGCTGGTTTCATCGATATCCACAACTCGTCGTGGAATAATTTCCTTGCATAATCTAGCGAAAAAAGAGTGTAGTATAACTGTTTTAAGAAAAGGAGTATCAAAAACAATTTCTAGTACTGAACTTGTTCCTGGAGACTTAGTTTATGTTGATTCACATATGGAATTACCTTGTGACTTATGTTTGATTTCAGGTGGATGCATTGTCCAAGAAGGGATGTTAACAGGTGAGTCGGTACCAGTATTGAAAGATTCACTTGGGTATTTAGATGGGATTGACTATGATCCAGATGTTGATAAAAGGCATACTTTATATGAGGGGACTAAGGTTATTCAGACAAGAAATTATTCTGGAATCCCTGTTCAAGCTGTCGTTGTGCGAACTGGATTTGCTACAGTTAAAGGAAGGCTAGTTAGATCTATTATGTTCCCCAAGCCTAATAAATTCAAGTTTTATGAAGACTCGCTGAAGTTTATTGGTTTTTTAGCATTACTTACATTTTTTGGGTTCTGTGTATGTATTCCTCGTATGATTTACCTTGAATACGCAGATAGTACCATAGCTCTTAGGGTTTTAGACCTTATTACAATTACTGTGCCACCAGCTTTACCTGCTTGTATGGCTGCAGGAACAGCATTTGCTATATCTCGATTGAAAAAACAGAAAATTTATTGTATTTCCCCTAATAGAGTCAATGTTGCAGGAAGAATTGATATGGTTGTTTTTGATAAAACAGGGACTTTGACTGAAGATGGTATGAATTTGCTTGGCGTCCAAGCGAGTGATGGCAAATCAATGGAAGAACTTAAGACAAATCCAAAAGATGAAGGGATGATTTTTCTTGAATGCATGGCTTCTTGTCATTCACTTGCTATTGTTAACCAAGAATTAGTTGGAGATACTCAAGATTTGCAAATTTTCAGAAGTACTGGGTGGATATATGAAGAAGCTGAAGGTGATGTTTATGATCCTATTGTCAAAGCTGTTGTCAGGCCAAGTCCAGAGATCGACCCTGTTGATGTTGGCCAAGATTTGGAAGGTACATCAATGAGTATTATTAACATTGGGTATGAATTAGGAATTTTACATATTTTCCATTTCACTTCTAAACTCAAGAGAATGGGTGTTATTGTCAAAAATATTAAATATGATCGGCTTGTATATTATACTAAAGGTGCACCAGAAGTAATTCTTGATAAATGCAAAAGTGTACCTGAAGATATTAATATTGTCTTAGCAAAATATACAAGAAAAGGATATCGAGTCTTAGCATGTGCTTTTGACTACTTAGAAAATTTTGATTACACTATGATGAAATCAACAAAAATTGAGGATTTAGAAAATGGCCTTACTTTTATTGGCCTGATTGTCCTCCAAAACAAACTCAAAGATCAAACTATTCCATCTTTACAAAAACTTACTGAAGCGAATATAAAAACTGTTATGGCCACAGGCGATGCTGTACTTACTGGGATTTCAGTCGGTCGCGAATGTGGTCTTATCCACCCAGAAACTCCAGTTTTCTTAGGTGAACTTGAAGGTGAAAAAATAGTCTGGCAAGTCTTTGGTACTGATGATGCTTCACATTTAACTAAACTTCGAAGACCTCCTTGGATCGACTATACTTTTGCTGAAAACTATGCCTTAGCTCTAACTGGAGCTGCTTTTACAAAAATCTTACATATGGCTGAGACTGAAACCCATGAAGAACAAAAAGCTTTACAGCTTTGTCTAGAAAAATGCAAAATCTATGCAAGAATGGCTCCTGAGCATAAGACCATACTAGTTGAAAAATTACAAACAAGAGGTTATTTAGTAGGTATGTGTGGTGATGGTGCAAATGATTGTGGAGCATTAAAAACAGCAGATGTAGGTGTATCATTAAGTGAAGCTGATTCTTCTATAGCTGCACCTTTTACAAGTCAAGTTGCAGATATATCAAGTGTGTTAATTGTATTAAAAGAAGGTAGATGTGCATTAACAACATCAATACAGTGTTTTAAATATATGGCTTTATATTCTTTGATACAATTTACAACAGTGAGTTTCTTGTATTGGTATTTGGGTAATCTTACTAATAACCAGTTTTTATTATTTGATTTGATAACTGTTATGCCTTTAGCTGTATTTATGAGTATGACTGGACCTTATAAAGAACTTAGTAGGCATCAGCCACCTTCAGAATTAGTATCATTGAGGATTTTAACCTCAGTTGTCCTTCAAGCTGTACTTCAAGCTGTATTTCAATTAGGTGCATATACAATTGCAGTTTTAACTTTTCATAAATTTCCTAATATTGAACCAGGAGATGACCCTGGATTTTATACAATTGAAGATAGTGTTGTTTGTTATATATCATGGTATGAATATCAAGTCATGTGCTTAGCATTTTCTATAGGAAAACCATGGAAAAAACCTTCTTATACGAATAAATACTTAACTTGCTATCAGATTTTCTTAGTGATATTAACAACTTATGCTTTGTTTTTCCAAAATGATATTGTTCGTTATCTTATCAATGTAAATATTATATAGACTAAACCTTTGCCATTACATTATAAGTTTATACTTTTAGGCATTGTTGGCTTTTATTTTGTTGGTACTTATTTGATTGAAAAAATATTAGTCCCTTGGATTGATAACAAACACAGGAAAAAAAAGACGACTAAAATCCAAGATAAAATGGCTCAAGATTTGCATTTTTTGTAATTTTTATGCAGTAGAAAAAGTTTAGCAATGAGCAATGAGCAAAGTAGTTAGATAATTAAATTAGATTATAAAAGAATGAGTTAAAAGTTCATCATAACACTTACAGTTTTATTAAAAAAACTACTTGTTTCTAACCCGATTTTCTCATCTTCACAATTTCTATATTTAAAGTTTTTCTTATATAATATCATTAAATTAAAACTTAATCTTTTAATCTTACATCATAACAATTTTTATCTTTATTTTCTAAAAACTTCATACTATTATTTGAGTATAAATAATGTATAATTGATTATGTTCATAGCCCCCTTATAATGGAAATATCAAGAACTATAAGAGATGACCTAGCTAAAGAGTTTGGGTTTATAACTTCAGATAAAAAACAAGATCTACCAAGCAAAAGGTCAAGATCACGAAGCTCAACTCCTCAACCAAAAACATCAGCAAGAAGTCAATTGGATAAATTGAAAATGACTTTAGATATGGAAGCGCGACAGAAAAAAGTTGAAGAATTCAAGAAAAAACAAGAGGAGAAAAAAAAAATGACAGCAAAAACACTTGGGGAAACAGAAATCAAAACTAAACCTGTCCAAGCAGAAGTGCAAATTGTCAAAGAAAATAAACTTTCTGCCAATGTAGACCCGATAATTTTGCATGAACATGATGAGGATTTGATTTTTGTAAAAAGTTCAAATCCTCAGAAAATCATTGAAATTGATAAAAAGGAAAAAGATTCTAGAGAAAATCGAATCAAATCTTTGTGTATTACTAAAGTGTGTGATTTTAAATGTAATACAGAAAAAGAAAAATACAGAGGTAGGCAGAAAGGACTTAGAAATGAATTCCCTAAGAGATTATTAGAAGAGTATCCTTTTTTGAGATCTCCTGATAGGAAAAATGAAATGATTTTTAAATTGTTTGACTCTAAATCTAGCAGGTATGAAATCAGAGAAGCTATAGGCCGTATTTCCTCAATTTAGAATATATTTATTAAAATTTTGTGCAGGATAATTTTATTCATGGTTTTAGTATATAAATCTTCTATTTTATTATGTTTTATTGATAAGCAATATTACACTTATCTTTCTTGAAAAATTAATGTGTTTATTTAATTAAACTATAAAGATAATATTAATATGTTTACGTTGTAATTTATTATTAAATCAAATATTTTATATACTCCATTTGATAAAATATTTTTTCGCCTAAGCTTTCATTTTTGAAATTTAATCTCTAAAATTTTTAACTATATTATCTCTTTTCACAGCGTATTTTATTTATAGTATTCATCCACATCAATAACAGAAACTTTAAAGGTTTTTATTGTGTTACTAAGAGTAAAGATATTATAAATGTTATGCACACTTATCATATTATTAGAACTTAAAAAACCTAGGGTAAATTTAATAATGCTTATAATTAATATTAAGCATATTGCCACCGCTGATAATAAAATCATAACTTTGAGATGAAGTTCCCATCATACTCTTAATCGCAGCATTATTTATATAAACCTCAGTGTAATCTGTATTTTTGTGTATCAGATTAAAAAATCTGCCAACTTTATTATGAAAATACACAAAATCCCAAGTGAAGTCAAGCTTTCTTTAGGCATAGTACATTTTTCAAACATTATCGTTGTCAAGTTAATGTAGTAATGAATCACAGATATTAAATTAAAATAATTCTTACTGAGTAAAATGGTAATACTTTAGCAGCCTTACAGAGAGAAACTTTCATTTCGCATCAGATTTATTAACGTGAAATATTTACAGTATTTCTGCGTCAAGTTATACTCCGAAAGCAAAAAAACTTAAATAATCACAAATAAAAGCACTGAAAAAAACATAAAAATCCAGCAAATAAGTACTATCTCACTATTTATCAATATTAAAATAAAACTCAGTGAGTTTATCTGAAAGAAAGCGATGCCTTAATTTATAAAGTCAATAAAATAATCTTATCTAAACACCACTGATTTTTAAAAACTTTATAGTAAACTTTATTCATTATATTCAGAAATCATGGAACATTTGAATCTTGGGAGGTTCACTTGCGGAGTCGATGACTACTTCCTATGTGTTAGTTGCAACGGAGTTGTCTATGAGCCTGTTGAATGCAGCAACTGTGAAGATTTGCTTTGCTCAGGCTGTGCTGACAACATAACAACTTGTCCTTCCTGTCATGAAAATCTTGAAACTCGGGTAACTTCAAGATACGCTTTACAAATCTACTCTCAACTCACTTTAAGATGTCATAATTTTCTACAAGGTTGTAACCAGGAAGGTCTTATAAAAGATACATTAAAACACCAGGGAGAATGTGAATATGAGATTTTTCAATGTTCAAATCCTTTGTGTTTAGAATCAAAAATGCGTATTGATAAGTATTGTGATGATCCATTAGTATGTAGTGAAAATTGTAAGCTTGTTGTGAGCTTTGATAGAATACTTAAGACTAGGGACCAAAATTTGATTTTGACAACTTTGCATACTTATCTTAAAGAACTTAAAGAGAAGGAACTTGCTGAGGTTACTGAAAAGATCAGGAAAAGTATTGAGATTTTAGATGAAAAGCTTATGGAAAAAGAAGAATTTGCTACAGAAGAACAGGAATTGAGAGATGAGATTGAAATGAGGAGGAAAAAATTTCATCCTGGAAAATGGCATGCACAAGGAAAGTATTGGGTTTGCTGTTTGAATAAAAGTAAACTAGCTTTAGGGTGCAAACCTGTTTAGGTAAGATAATTAGTTTTATTAATGTAGAAAACTTGGATTATTATTTGGAATAATTAATTGTTGAAGAATATTTTAATATTGAGTTAATAAAAACTGATGGAGCTGATTTTTATTTTTTAAATTTAGGAGGAAAATTAATGAATTCAGATGGGGTTTTTTGATCTGGTGAAATTTATTAGAGTTTTTTAGATGATTTTTGAGGATTTTTACTGTGTTTAATGATGCTTTGAAGATATTTGAGGTTTAGGAATATTTAAAAAATTAGATGATGCTTTTGAAAATGTAATAAAATAAAGTTCGTGTTGGAAAATGAAGTGCCTGACTATAAATGCATTTTAAAAGGTTTTACTTAAAAAAAATCCTTTTCGAGGGGAACCTCCAAATAAACATCAGTTTTAAAAAGCAAATAATAACCATATATCCAAAGCCTTTACTCAAATTATAATTATGGAATCACCAAAGTGCTTGATCGTAGGCTCAGGACTAATGGTCCGAAGTTTAATTAGCACTTTGTTTCCTCTTGGTTATAACATCACAGTGACTGGTAATGTTCAATCCGAGCTTGATTCTTTATCAGGGGAATTTAATATAACCACAGTATTTGCCGATGCTTGCCAAGAAGGTGCATTAAATCCTCTAGTTCAAGGCATGACTGTTGTGATTTCTATGATCCCCCCACGTTTCCACCATCGAGTTCTTCAAGCTTGCATAGCCAGCAAAGTGAATTTAGTAACCCCAAGCTACGTCAGCCAAGACATGTATTCATTAGAACAAGAAGCTAAAGATGCAGGAATTGTTGTATCTAATGAAAATGGCTTAGATCCAGGCATAGACCATATGAGTGTGATAAAAAAGCTTGAAGAAATTAGAAGTAAAGGAGGTAAAGTAGAAGAGTTCCAATCAAGCTGTGGAGCTTTTCCAGCCCCTGAAGCATGCACAAATAAACTTTGTTATAAACTTGCATGGGCTCCATATGGTGCTTTACTTGCAGCTACAAGACCAGCTAAGTATTTAAAGTCAAATGAAATTGTTGAGATTTCAGGCTGTGAACTTATGGGAGCTCAAAAACCTTATGATATAGCTTTTCCTCTTCCTATAACTTTTTATCCAAATGGCGACTCTTTAGTTTACCCAAAAAAATATGGTATTGAAGAAGCTCATACAGTTATGAGATGCACTTTAAGGTATAAAAATTACCCAATTATATGCCAAGCTTTATGTGTTTTAGGTATTTATAATGAATCACCAAGGAAATTTACTGAGAATTACACTTGGGTTGAATTACTTGAAGAACTTGCTGGTCTTGAAGAAAAAGCTTCAGACAACTTGCCTGAGTTTTTTACTGAAACTTTGTCTAGAAAGTTAATTGCTAAATTCCAATATTTACCTCAAGAAAACCTTAGGCTTATTTTTGAAGCTTTTCATGAATTAGGATTATCTTCTAATGCTCCAGTTGTTGGAAATAGTGTTTTTGCTGCTTATGTAAATCAAGTACAAGGATTACTTGAGTATAAGGAAGGGGAAAGGGATTGTGTTATTATGGAACACTTATTTAAAGTTAGATATGAAGATAAAGTTGTTAGACACAAGTCAAGACTTATTGATTATGGAGTACCTAATGGAGGAACTAGCGCTGTATCAAGATTGGTTAGTGTACCTACAGCTTTAGCTGCAGACTGGGTTTGCAAAAATAATCATGCACCTGGGTTTATGTTCCCAATGGAATCCAAGTTTGCTTCAGACGTATTAAGAAAGCTTGAAGAAGAATATAATGTCAAATTTGAAGAAGAAGAAGAAGTAATAGGCTAATTATTATAGAATTCTGGGTAAAATGAAAACTTTAGTTTAAAAATTTAAGGAAAGTGACTGGTGGACTATCATTTACAACTTTTATTGAAGTTAAGTCTAAAAAAAATAGATAATTTTTTTTATGTTGAAAGATATGAGGCTACTGTCGATGCTTAATGAAAAATATTTAGAGGCGAATATTATTTGCTTTGTGCTATTTTTAGAACTTGAAAATATTTTGGAGGTGAAACTCTGTCTATATATATATATTGTAAGACTTGTGGCTTTGTCCTTTTAAAGAAGATATTTTAGCAAAGCAGAATCTATGTTTTTTAGCTTTTTATCAGTGCATATGATAAGCATACTTAAATCTGCTATAAGTAGTGCATATGATAAACATACTTAAATCTGCTATAAGTAAAGGAAATTCTGATATTCTGAATAGTTTTGCCATCATATCATTTTTAAAGGAGCTTCATGTGTGACTTTGGGTATTATATTTAAAGAATTTTTTTTAATTTATTCTATGATTTTATTGTAGAAGTGAATTTTTAATAAGGAATTTCTAAATCTTATTTATATTATCATAAATTAGGGAGATAAAAGGAAGAAGAAGTTTTGAATTCTGTTTTAATAATATGTTGTAAGCAATTGAGGTGTTGTTATTAAGTTATTTTATATAAGTGGTATTACTTTCCCTCTTCAGTAAGATGCATTTTTTGTATGTTCATCTTTATAATTAAATTATTCTCTAAAACCAGACAAAAAGTTTCTGACAGATAAAGCAACTTTTTAATTCTCTAAAACCAGACAAATCAAAATCATAATACAAATCCTAAACTCAAAAGAAATCAAATC
>MPUH01001226.1:0-20708 GCA_001970955.1 Stentor coeruleus
GATCATACTTTTCGAGTTCTGAGAATCTTCTTATATAAGTCTTAATAATAATTTTTTATATAAAATGCTACAATTATCTACTTTTCCTTTACTTTTTCACTATTTATTTAATCATAAAACTCCTAAAATCACCGCCAAATTATACATTCTCTAAAACTCCACCAGCTATCTCCAAATATCTAATTTTTATACTTTCACATCACATACTCTAACCTCAAAGTTCGTCATACCTAAAAACCTAGACCAAATTCACTTCTAAAACTCCATCTTAAATAAAAAATCTCACAATACTTATCCTTTTATCTATATATAAAGTTATAAATGGGTGATATGGAAATTGACAAAGCCCCTGAAGTGGTCGAATTACAAGAAGATGACGAATTTGAAGAATTTGAAGTAAGGCAGGCTGATGCTTATGATGAACTTAGAGGCCTTGACCCTTGGGAAGAAGATTGGGACGACGATATCAAACATGATGACTTTGCAGCAATGCTTAGAGCTGAATTGGGACATAGCTAGTAATTAGGTTTTAAAAATATCAAATCTTTATGATTAATTACGATGATGCTTAGTTGATAATTAATGAATGCTAAAAGTTTAAGCCCAAGGAATAAACCTGTACTAAAAAAGCCTAAAGCTAAGAAAAATAGTACTGTGAAAAGTTTGAAGGCAGGAAAAAATAGTGAATCAGTTTATACAAGTAATTCTCCAAGTATCAGTAGTTTTCAGTTAAATTCGAAACTATGCTCGTCGTCTCCAAAATTGAGTTTAAAACTCCAAAGTCCTAATTCGCAGCCGATCTTTAACATATCCACACAGTTGAAACTAAAAGCAATAGCAGAAAAGTTCTCATCAAACAAAACAGCTCATCCAAAATCCAAAACTTTAACAGAAGATTTATTGCCACTACCGACAAAAACAGCAGTGCAAACTTTCTTAGGAACATTAAATGCTTATGAAATTGAAGAAATGCTTGAATATAAAACAATCTACTATGCCGGGCTTAAAGCAAAAAAAATAACACCAAATGAAAAGCTAAAAAACAAAGGCTTTGATACAAAAGATACGAATTACATGCTGGTTATAGGCGATCATATTGCTTTTAGATATGAAATTCAAGACTTACTTGGCTTTGGATCATTTTCACAAGTTTGTAGGTGCTATGATCATAAGAATAAAAAAGAAGTTGCAGTAAAGGTTATTAAAAGCCATAAAAGGTTTGAAGAGCAAGGGAAAATTGAATTAAAAATACTTAAGTTTTTGAAGAAAAATGATAGAAGTCAGCCTTCAATGTTTATCCAGATGCTTAATCATTTTGTATTTAGGAAGCATTTGTGTATTGTGTTTGAATTGATGAGTTTTAATCTATATGATTTGCTGAAAGCTAATTGCTTTAAAGGCTTTTCTAGTACTTTGGTTAGGCGTTTTACAACTCAAGTACTGAATGGTATGGTAACCCTAAAAAAAAGTGGAATAATCCACTGTGATTTAAAACCAGAAAATATAATTTTAGTATCTCCAGATGGTTCAAGTGTTAAAATTATTGATCTAGGCTCAGCTTGCTTTCAAAATGAAAAAATATACACCTACATTCAAAGTAGAATATACAGATCTCCTGAAATAATTCTAGGTATTCCTTATACAACATCCATTGATATGTGGTCTTTAGGATGCATAATATCCGAACTTCTTACTGGCAATCCACTTTTTCAAGGTGACAACGAGGCAGATCAACTCTTTCTAATAATGGAAGTTTTTGGATACCCGCCAGAATCAATGCTGAAACAATCTTCAAAACGTAACAAATTTTTCAATAATGATGGTACAGCTAAAATCCCTATAAATAGTAAAGGACATCTTTGTAGAATACCTGGAAGGAGGACTTTACAAGAAAAAATCCGCACTGACGATGCGGTTTACACTGATTTTATTAGAAGTAAAAAATATTTAGGATGCCTAGAATGGGAACCTGAGAAAAGATTTACTCCCGAAGAAGCTTTAACACATCCATGGCTTATGGAAATTAGAAAAACTAAGGTGATAAAAGTTATGGCTCAGGGATTATCGGAAAATATAATAAGCTGATTTTTTTGTTATAATTGATATTAAATTTGGAGATTTAATATGGGATATTATTAGGTGAAGAAATATTTATTGGAAGGGTTTTGATATTGAGTGTTAAGGCCATTTTTCAATATGAAGTTATGATGTGATTTTCAAAGTAGAATTAGATTATTGTGGAGATTAAAGATAATGAAGTTACAAAATATAAGTTACTTTTAAATATGAAGCTGCATGATGCACTAATTTATTCTATATTTTATCAGTTTTGCTACCTAAAACTGATTTTTATTAAATTCTTACCATAACAATATTATTTTATACCCAACATCACTTCAGCTTAAAATTATTCCAATAGCAAATATCCTAAAGTTTCCCCACATTCTCAGTCAACTAGATCATAATACTAATCTAACTGCTATAATTTCTAAATTACGGAAGTGTTTCTAGGAATTCAGGGTTATATGCCCAAGCTTTCTTCAGAACTTCAATCGCCTCTCGAACTTTATTCACAATCTCCAAAGGATTATTAATCAAAGTCAGGAGCACCCTCGGCTCAATCTCAAGTAGCATGCCTGTGATTTTTCCAGCAACCTTATCATTTGAATTACTCAACACAACTGGGTATAAATATTCTCCCAGCATCCTCCTCTGAGTTTCAGGAGGTGAGCTATTAAATGCATTTATATTAAAGCCAAGCCTAATTTGCTCCCTTTCTACTGGAGGAGCTGGCCTTGGTACCATATGAGGCATCATCGGTGGCATCACTTGAGGAACTGCTACTCTTCCACGTCCTGGCTTTGCTTGCTGAGTGTTGTACATTGGCCCAAAAGCCATAACATTAATCGTTTGCCTTTGAACAATCTTGAATTTTTTTGCATATAAAGCTTTGACAAGCTCTTCTTTGGGCTTCCACATTGTGACAAAGATATGCTTTCCATCTATCATTTTATTTCTAAAGCTTGGTAAAGCTTTTCTTGCACTATCTTCTGAAGTATAGCATACAAAAGCACTACCATTTGGTACAAGTTGGGCTATTTTTTTATTATCTTGATAGGTCAAATTTTCATTCATATGAATTTTCAAAGACTCTATTGGCCCATATTCAATACAAAGTTGATAGAGCATATCGTTTGTGATGTATAGGGGAAGGTTTTTGATGAAGATATTTTTCTTTTTCCAAATCTCTTTTTTACGTTTATATTCTTCTTCTAAAAGCTTAGTTCTGACAGTTTTACGGATTAGGTGAGTTACATACCAGTCTATCCCATCTATGGTTTTCCCATTGAGGCTATCAATAGCTTTTTGAGCAGAGTCAGGTTTTTTATAACTAATGAACCCAAAATATCTCTTAGCTCCTGATGGTGTTTGTGATTCCATAATACAAGGCGAGCTAACAGTTCCGTAAATCGAAAAAATAACACCAAGCATTTCTTCTGTCATATCCTCTCCAAACCCTCTTACATATAAATCTGTACTGTTTTGTGGATCATATCTTACACTTATAGGCTCAAACTTTGATATTAAGATTTTAGTTGATGCTAATATCTGGTCTTTACTATCCAAAGCTAAATTTGTTTGAGCTTCATTCTCAAACTGCACATATCCGTATCTATTAGACACCAAAGAATTGTTGTATGATATTTTACTTGACACGACATTACCAAATTGCTTAAACATATCTTCCAGTTCTTTGGCTGTAGTCTCTGGAGGCAGGTTTTTTACGAAGATGTTGGCATTTAAATTGCGATTTTTACGGTAGAGAGTGACGTTTATGTGGCGTCCTTTGAATAAGATACCATTTAACTCAGTTTTAGCTCTTTGGGCTGCGGTAGGGTCACTGAAGCTTACAAAGGCTAGGCCCATCGACTCTTTTGTGCAGATGCTCCGGAGTATCCGTAGGTAAACTACAGAGCCAAAGTGAGAAGTCAAAGTGTAAACGTCTGACTCTACTACTGATGGATGCAGACAGCCAATAAAAATCTGGCAGGCTGTATTCATGCTTCTTGCAGGGTTCATGGCTTATGGTGTATTATTAATCTCCATTCAGTCCTGATTAGGTATAAAAAGAAACTTAGAACCACAACATCTGGTAGTTTAAAGGCATTTTAATGTGTTAGCTTAGTTTATTTATTGTAAAATATTTTTATGGATTTACGCTTATGGGGAAATTTAAATATGATTTTTTGACATAAAATTTGTGTAATTTATGATTTATTTGATAGAAATCAACAACGTCTTTTTCTATTCATCTTTAGGCCATGAAGCTAATAATATCTAATTTATTTGGAGATTGCATTGGATTACTTTAGCCTAGGCTACTTATGATAATTTCCTTAAACTAATAATTTTAGCTTGATTGCATGATACTTTCTTATTGATATGATAAATTTAAATTTAGCAGGAGATTGTTATAAAAGTGATTGTTGAAAAATTCATAAACTTATAAATTCAGAAAATTTTATTAATCGAAAAAATATCTATTGGTATTAAAACACTAACTTTCTAAACGATTATTATAATTTAACTTCACGCAAGCTTAAAACTTATTTTAAAACATTATAAAAAGACCCATCTTACTTAAAAATTAAAAGCATAATTAATTAAGTTCATTTTCAAGCTTTAAAATCTCCTTTTTCTCAGTAAAATCTTCCTGCCTTTATTTCCTCCTAGGCTATATACTTATCTTATTTCAAACTTTTATTAATATCCTCTATCGCTTCTCTAAGATCTTGATTAGCATTCTTATTCAAAAACATAGTTACCCAATCAACTTAAAAATATCTTTATTCATTATAGAAAAAATACAATAAAATTATTACTAAAAGTTTCCATTATTAATGTTTAAACCTAGAGGCTCTTTTGGTATCAGTTTCTTATTCAAAATTTTAACAAACGGTCTTGTCATCTCTTTATACCTCCTCATACGTAAATTATTTACAGCATTAGGCGATGCAGATTTATTCATTGGATTTTCAACAGGTATACTGATTTTTGGAGAATTTCCAACACTGTTTTGTATCGGCAACAAGGATCTGCCTCTAACATTAAAACGATCCTTTGGAGGTGCACATATAGGCTTGTAAGGTATCAAAGGAAGTCTACGCAATATTTTATTTTCAAGAGGCAGCCTGAAGCTTTGCTCCTCAGACGAAGTGTTAATCGGAGGGAAAATCGAAGAGTTCGAGTCATCATGATCAGAAATTTTTGGCCTTCTCAAAATGCTCTTCTCAGACTTTTTCAAGCCCTTACATTTTTTCCTATCATCATTCAAAAAGCTATTTTCCGATATAAACGAGCTATTATTATTGTCATTAATAACAATACTCGATTCTTGTGACAAGTTTTCCATCAAATCCTTCTTCTTAAACCCATTCTTTGGAGTACTTATTGGAGACAATCTAATATCTAAATCAGGTTTACTTCCTTCTAAAGCTTTTTTCCCCTCTTCAACCTTCACCTCTTCCTTTTTAATCTTACTAGAATTCTCAAGAAAACTTAAGGTGTTGTCTAAAGCTTGTTCCTTTTGTTCAGAGTTTTCTATAGATAAAATATCTTCAAGACATACATCTTGCCCATTAGTCCCTTCTTTATCTATAAGTGTCATAATAAAATTTTCTTTATCATCAAGGGTTAATAGTTCATTATTAAACTCAAAAGGAATGCCTGATTTTTCAATGCTTCCTTCTAATGATGAGAGCATATCATCTAGTTTTATACTTTGGCTACTTGATATCGATTTCATAGATACTGGCAAACTACCTAAAAAGCCTTGATCTAGACTGTTATCTTTGTTTTCTAGGTTGTCTAAATCTTCATTTCGAAGCTTGTGAATTTTGGTCTTCAGCTCATGAAGACGGTCATATAATAACAAAGATGATCCTTCAAGATCTGGTGGTGGGCCTGAGGACTCATCGCTATCAAGGTTCATGTCCCATTTGTCGCCTTTACTATCATCTAATTTCGTTATTTTTACGTCCATGTTTTCTCTTATTTTCCCTAGAGCTACTTGACGCTCTTGTTCAAGTTCTTCTTTGGAAAATAACTCGTCTAGGATGTTTCCTACGTTGTGGTCAGGCTTGTGACGTTGTTTGTAGTCGTGAATTATTTCGTCCAGATCATGAGTTAGCTGTCTCAGGCAGTCTTGGTGGAAGGAGTGAATCCGTTGTTTGAATTCCTCGCTTTTTTTCAGTTGGTCTTCTAGGCTTTTTAGTTTTTCTTCATAATGTGCTTCCATTAGAATCATTTCATCCTTGCAATCTTTTTCTTGTTGTTTTTGATTTTCAGTATTCAGCGAAAAGCCTTCTGAATATTTGCTATTAGCACTTTCATCGATTCTTTTAGCCTCAATAGCATCTTCCCAGAAGTGCAGGAGTTTCATGATTTCTTCTTTAACTTCTTCAATCAAATTTTTCACAGGCGCTTGTTGGTTGTCGAACTTGTCAATCATCGATAAAATTTTTTGTGCATTGAAATTTAGGTTTTCCAATGTGTCATAGGGAGAAATAATCTCTCCAGTTGATTTTGGGTTACTTTTTGGTGTAAGGTAAGAAAATTTATTCATGTTATTGTATATTTGTATAGGATTTCGAAAAAAATATTTGAGTAAGATTCGAAAATTATCTATCAGTTAGGAAATAGTATATGAGATATGGGTTTATTAGTTTGAAGGTTAGGATTTTATAGTGAAATGTGAGGATTATGCGAGGAATTTAATAAACTTGAGAGAAAGGGTGTTAAGAAGATTTTTATGTTATGAAGAAAATATAGGCTGATTGAAATTGGCTTATGTGGATTTAGGCAAAATTATAGCTTTTGAGGTATAGATGAAAATAATATGGGGTTTTTGGTTTTGGGGATGGGTTGTGGATAATTGTATAGGAAAATGATAATTATAGGCTGGGTATTGGGTACAGAGACTTTTTTAGAAATTGTATTGTGATTTTTGACACTGCTCTTTTGATGCTATAGAAATTTTGATAATTTTAATTAGCATTTTATGTTTAATATTTCATAGACTTTTTCATCTCCGAAACAAATTTATTATTATTCTGCAAATCAAATTTCTGTATTTAATAGAAAGTCTGATGTCTTTGATGCTTTTACACAGGAATAAGTTTTTCTCTAAGTTTTATTTCATTAATGCATTGAAGATAATTAGATTTTATTTTTGTGATAATTTCAGCTTCTATAATTTAAGATTTTTTTGAGTTGAATTAAGTTTCTTGAAGCTGGTCATGAAGATTGTTTAATATTTTAAAAAGTTGCACAAATAATCCTTACGTTTAGATAAAAATGTAGATAATGCTTTATAGGATGATTTAGCAAGACAAAATTTATTTATTTAAAATTGCAAAGTTAATATTATCAAAGCTATGTAATATTATTTAGATTATTTTATGTTTAATAGATTAATGCGTTGATGATGCTTAATTATTTAATAATGTTTAATTGAGATTGAATTAAGATTTTAATAGTTGCATTTTATTTTTTTTAGATTGAAGCTTCGAATAGTTTTAATACATATTTTTGGCTTTGATTTTGAGTTATATGAGTAAAAGAATTAAGGGTATTTTTAAAGAATTAGCAAGAAAACAAATATTAAATTATAAGTTTATGATGGCAATTAGCTGAAGATATTCTTGAGTGCGCAGCAATCATAAATTATGCCTAACCTCTACTCTATCATATAATACCAATAATTTCTATTCAATGCAAATTTCAAACTTCATTCCAATTATCACATTCCATCTTTCATAAGCGCCTGTCCTAAATCACCTGCCTCAATACAATTCTGCATCCCATATTTTTTTTCCATTCCTTTACCCATCATCTTCCCAACAACTTTTTCCTACAAAACTTCTATCTTCCTCTACTCCAGCAACCTATCAATTCTTCAAATTTAGATACATTTGTCAGTTAGCCTATATAATAATGGAAAAATCAGAATTCAGCATGATTTCCTTACCTCCAAAAAGTCAAGCAGCTTCAGGTTATCGCAAACTAAAGCCATACAACACAATAGAGAAAGAAAGATGGGAAGGAATTGATATACAAGGAGTTGGAGTTCCAAGAAAAGGGCTTTTTACGCACCCAAACACACCGTCTTGCCTTGAAGACTTAGAGCGACAGTGGAAGCAATATCACGATGATATTAAAAAATCTACAAAGCTAAGAAACTATATAAATTTTCAAGAACCAAATGCTGCAAACTCAGAACTCTTTTACAAGTTCATCAAAAGCGACGTAAAAATCGTCAAGACCGTCTTAGAAGCTGCAGGGTTGATCCCAACAACCAGCCACGACTGGAGTATTTTATGGAGCTGTGGAGCTCCAAATAACTTTTTTTTTCAGAACCTTAATATAGGTCAGCGAGTAAACCATTTCCCAAGCTCTACTGAAATAACTCGAAAAGACCGTCTATGCTGCACAATAACCCAAATGCAAGAGCATTTTGGTAAGAAGCATTATGATATAACTCCAGACACTTATAATCTCCCTGATGAATTCGCTGATTTCTATGCTCATTTTCATAATGAAAAGCATGCTAAATGGATAGTCAAGCCCCCAGCTAGTTCTCAAGGCAAAGGCATATATTTGGTAGACTCAATAAATGAAGTCCCTATTGATGAGAACTGTATTATATCAAAGTATATAGAAAACCCTTTATTGATAAATGGTTTGAAGTTTGACGTTAGAATTTATGTCCTTGTAACTAGTTATGAGCCATTGAGAATTTATATGTATGAAGAAGGATTAGCCCGTTTTGCTAGTGAGCCTTATAATTTGTTGAGTAAAAAGAATAAGTTTAGTCATTTGACAAATTACTCTTTGAATAAACATAATGAAAATTTTGTTCAGAATCAAGATTATAGAAATGATGATGTAGGGCATAAATGGTCGATAAGTGCTCTTTGTAAGCATTTAGAAGCTGAAGGTGTTGATATTGAGCTTATGTGGATGAGAATATATGATTTGATTATAAAAACCATTATAGCATCTGAGCCTGCTGTGATTACAGCTTGCAAGAAAAGCAGCCTTCATCACAATAGCTGCTTTGACCTTTTTGGTTTCGATGTTATATTAGATTCTGGACTCAAACCCTGGCTTCTTGAGGTTAATTTATCCCCATCACTGTCAACAGACTCTCCTTTAGACTATCATATAAAGTCAAATCTCTTAATAGATGCCTTTAATCTCATGGGCATCGGACCATTGGAAAGGAAAAAAGAAGTTATGAGTTATGCGAGAAACCGCCTACAGTTCAAAAATACTAGATCTGATGCTTCGCCTATGAGGAAAAAGCTCAATTATATGCAGTCGCCTAAATTCCAAGAACATTTCCGGGACACTTTAGAGCAATACGAGCGACGAGGGCATTTTCTCAGACTATATCCTGCAAAAGGTACTGATTACTACGATATGTACTTCCAACCAGCTAAATTAGTAAATAAAGCTTTATATAAAGCGCTCTTTAGTGATAGCACTGAGAAGAAAACCCCAAACATTGAAAACCTCCCTCTTATTACAGAAAACAAGTCCCCAGGCCGAAGGGTGGCTCAAAAAGCTCGCAACTACTCTGGAGAGAAAACCTCAAAGCCTGAAAAAATCATCCTTACAGCTGATGATATACTTATTGAATATATAAGCCGAATCTGGCATGCAATAAGGTCTTTAAAAGAGGAAAAGCTTAAAACCAATTGGAGGAGAAACTTAGAAAGATTTATTACACATACTGTATGGCATGCATCCGATACAAGAAGAGGTGCTAATTCGAAACTATGGCAAAGGCTAGAAAATAGGCTTATTGAGATGAAAGAAAGGAGGCGTAGATTAGTGAATAATCTACAAGGTGATGATATGGAAGAACATAGGAAAAAAGTTATGAGACAGTTTAGTGGGACGGAATTAGAGAATATGCTTAAGTCTTCGTTTAGGACCACAGCGGTAGAGGTTGTGGGATGTCTTTTTGATATTGATGGCAAAGGGATATTAACAGAAATGATTAGATGGTTGGCAAGTATTAATGATAGAGAGTCAGTCCTGGCTCCAAGGGCAGAGATTGAGAATCAGGATGTGATTTACTTTGACGAAGAGTCTTATGAAGAGGATAAATATTTTTAATATAACAGGCTTTGTATGAGATAAGAGGGCTTTTTGTGGTAAATTATATAAAATTTCATAAAGCAATAAAGTTAGAATTTAAACTGAGATTATATTTGAAAGACTTTTTATAAGATTTAATGTTTTATATAATAAAAAACCTATAAAGACTCTACAAAATATGCAAAAGCCGCCAGGATCAAACTCCTTGCTAAATACCCTCAAACGTCCTCGTGATGATGACTTTCCTCCGCCACCTCAAAAAACCCCAGCCTCACCACCAAGCCTATCCCCAAACCTCGATCCCAATACTTTCCGGTGTCTAATTTTACAAAACGGTGATGCTAAAGCTTTCTGGACCATTCCCAGCCTGAGATTCGAAATTGACAATAACAAAGAAGCCTTTTTTCAAAGCCCAACTTTCAACACTGGGAATGGAGATAAATGGAATATCTTGTTATGGCCTTGTAAGACTCCAAATACTATAGGAGTTTATTTACAATTAGAAGTTTCATTAGAGAAAATCAAATATTCTAAATTAGCTACTGTGTATATTGAGGCATATATAACAGTGGATAATGTATTGAAAAGGAAGGTTTATGAGAATTTTTTTGGGAATTTTTCATTTGCGTATAGAGATTGGGGATATGAAGGGTTTATAAGACATGAAGAGTATTTGAAGTATTTGAATAAGCCTATTTTGATACAAGTTACGATATGTCCGGTTAGACCACTTGAGGAATCGAAAGAGTTGACTGGGTATAATGGGATTATTAATGAGGGCACGACGTGTTATATTAATAGTTTACTGCAGAGTTTATACTTTTTGACATGCTTTAGGAAAGCAGTTTATGTAATGCCGACGACACTTAATGATCAGGATAGGCTACCTTTAGCTCTGCAGATGATTTTTTATCATTTGCAGTTCTGTAATACCCCAGCCAGCACCCGTAATCTCTTAGCAAGTTTCGGATGGAGTTTCGACCAATGGAACGTTCAGCATGACGTCCAAGAATTCAACTGTATCCTATCAGACCATCTAGAAAATAAAATGAAAGGTACTCCAGCCGAAGGAACTTATTCCAAGCTCTTTGTGGGTAAAATGGAAAGCTTTATCAAATGTCGAAATGTAAACTATGCTTCAAGTCGTATAGAAAACTTCAATGACCTTCAATTAAACGTAAAAGATTGTGAAGATATATATAAAAGTTTCGATAAATACATAGAAATTGAATCTTTAACTGGGGATAACAAATATGATGCTGAAGGTTATGGTAAACAAGATGCTGAAAAAGGAGTGATTTTTGTTGATATGCCTCCGGTATTGCAGTTGCAGCTTAAAAGGTTTGAATATGATTTTTATTTGGATAGAATGGCTAAGCTTAATCAAAAATATGATTTTTTTGAGGAAATTGATCTAGAGAAATACGTGAAGACTCCTGGGAATTGGAAGTATAGCCTTTTCTCTATTTTGGTTCATAAGGGTAATGCGGTAGCTGGGCATTATTTTTCATATATTTGCCCAAAGCTGGATGGAAAATGGTTTGTTTTTAATGATGATTCGGTTGATAGTGTAGATTACTTGCAAGCGAAAAAGTCAAGCTTAGGTGGAGATTTTTTCGACCTTGAAGTTAGTGAGGCAGGCTTTGTAAAAGAAATTTTAACCAAAAATGAAACTTGCGCTTATATGCTAGTCTATATAAAAACTGACCTTAAAAATACTATCCTCCCGGACCTAGGTAAAGAAGAAATCCATGAGCACCTAAAAGAATTCTATGAGCATGAAAACAAACATCATGAAGAAGAACTAAAAGAAATATCAAAAAAAGCTTCTTTAATGCCAGTATACATACTAAGTTTAGATACAATTCTAAACTGGGCTTTTCCAGGGATAACCTGCTTTGACAACGACCTCTACAATTTTTCCAAATTCTTTGAAAACATAGAAGTCCGAGCTCAAATAGAAGTAAAAAAAGACCTTAAAGGTAAAGACTTATATGAAGAAATACGTAAAATTGTATCAAACCCAATCAAATTATGGATACTAAAGCCTGGCCTTAAAAACTGGGATTTCAAAACACTTGATTTAGAAATTTTATTAATTAATCAGCTTATTGGGAAGGCAATATTTTTAGAATGCACAAAAAATGTCCTTGAAATTAACAACAAAGAATGGAAGTTTATTGAAAGTTATCCAGAAAGCCCAATGAGTCAAGCCACTGAAGTTATGGATGAAGACTGGGAAAGTTTGGAAAAAATATTCTTTGTGTTTAAATGGTATGAATATAACGATAAGCCAAACATCAGAGTAATCTGGGCAGGGTCTGTAGTAAAATGCAAGGATGCATATGAGTTGAGGAAAGAAGCTTACAAGGCAATGACTAACAGCCATGTGGATTACAGTGGAGAAATGCGTATCTATATCGAAAAATCAAAGGATGATCCACAAAATCCTAACGATTTAAATATAACTACCATAGAAAGCTATGAAAACATACAAATCTTATATGAAGATAATGATCGAGGCATACCAAATAAACTATTTTTATCTAATGGTGATGTTATTATATGTGAAGAAGTCCAAACTGTGACTCATCACAAATATGTCACAGCGAAAGAATACCTTAACAGTTTATATAAAAGCATAAACATTTATATAGACTATTATAATAAAAACCATAGGTTTGGCTATGAAAGCTTTTCATCTGAGCTAATAAAAGCAACACCAGAAAGCAATACAATAAAGCTGAATCTTAATTTAGATGATACACAGTTTGCTATAAAACAAAGAATAGCTGAGCTTTTTACCAATAAACAAAAGATTAATTTTGATCAAGTAACTCTTTTTGTTACAGAAAATAAAAATTCTAATAGTAATCCTTGTGCTTTAGATGGGAATTTTGTCGATAAGAGACCATGTAGGACTGTTAGTGATATACTTAAAATTGGGGATAAGATTTTTTTTGATGTTTTACCTTATCCCATGGATATGATTGAGAATAAAATGTTGGTGTATATTGCCCATGTGAATGAGAAATTTGTTAAGATCAAGCAATATTATAAGCTTTTGAATAAGGAAGCAAATGGATCTGATCTTGACAACAGCCTTCAAATGGAAATAATGATGATTTTCAATGAATACCCTTTTGAATCAGCTATTTTCTATCTTATCTCTTATCCTCAAAATGCAATAATTAAAGAGTTGTCAATGGCTGAACCATTACAAAATTATATAGATAAAGCTAATTATATACTATGCTTCCGAACATTGTCAAATACTGAAAAAGCATTAAGCGAAGATCGTTCTAAACTATTTATATTCACATATACGAAAGGGTCAGAAAAAGGTACTCCTGAGGTCATGTATTTTGATAATGATATAACTTGCAAGTCTCTTGTGGCTATTTTAAGCCAAAGCTATGAGGAAAAAATACGTGTTTGGCTATTTATGCAGTATACATATGCTGATAGGATAGAGATTAGGGCGTCTAGACTTTTAGAAGAATCTGATGCAAAGTTCTTTGATAAGCATCCAGAGAAGACGATTGGGGTTGAGCTGCCAAGTGCATATTTTAACAGGAGGGAGTTAAAGATTCAATAAAATGTGTTTTAATTAAGAATATAATTAAGCATTGAATAAAGGAAATGCTGATTTTAAAAAGCTTAGATGATATTTATTTTAATACATATATATGATTTATATTCGTTGTTTTATATGTTATACTAACTTATAAACATTACACGATTTAAAAAAATACAATAATAAACGTAATATCATCTACATAGTTATCCCTTTTATTCCAAACATCCTCAGCCATTTCCAAAAGCATTCTTGCTGCTCCTTGTATATTCCCTTCTTCGTAATATTCCCCAACAATCTTAATGCAGGTAAGATTATCCAAGGCTTCCCAGATTCCATCACTAGCAAGTAAAAGGAACTTATCTTCTTTTTCAATATTATGGATGAAAACATCAGGCTCTGAAATTACTCCAACACTTGAAGCAAGAAAGTCTCCTAAAGATCTTGACATAGCAAGCCCAGGAAGGGGTTGATTTTTAACCCAAACTCTGTTTGGCCCTACAAAAGTCCCTGAATTAGAGTCAAAATATGGCTCAACACGTCCTCCAGCGGCTTCAATGCGCATTTTTTCTGAGTTTGTATCTGGCTTATGGTCTGATGATAGCTCAGCAAATTCCCAATTTTCAGTGAACCTACCAATTATAGCTCTTGAGTCTCCAACATTAGCACAAATGCAAGTTTTTCCATGCAAATAAACAGTGACTGCTGTAGTTCCTGAGTAGGTAACATCAATGTGTGGGTGGTTAATAAGTGCTGATTGCATTGAAAAGCAAATTTTTTTTAAGATGTCAGGAAAATCTGCTAGGGCTTGAGGGGTTAAAACAGGTCCTTGGTCTAAATGAAAATTCGAGTTTTCTCCAAGGTATTTTTCTAAACAAGCAGGGTATGCTTTTCTAACATACGATGAAACTTCATGCCCAAACAGCCCGTGTCCATCGAAAACCCCAAAAAATGATTCATGCTTGGCCTGTCTAAAATTTTCTATCGTAATATAACAGTCTTGATTATGAGGTTTCGGCTTGCCACAAGCTGTGCCTGTACTTGTCTTTGCAATAAGACATTTTACACAGTTTTCCATTCTAATAAGGGAATTCCTAGGATTTGCAATAAGACTTTTTTTTGGGATGATTTTCTTAGCATTTTTCCATATATTTTTAGCTGTCCATAATATTGATGGGACCTTAAGCATGACTTTCCCAGTTTTCGCAATTTTTTCATTGGACTTAATAGGTTTATTCTTGCCTTCAGCTAACTTTTGGTCTTTGAATGTTGTCCTAGTATATGATGGGATATAGGTTGACTTGATAACCCTAGGTTTTTCACTGAATCTTATGAGCTTTTCACTTGAAATATGTGATCGAGTTGTTAAAGGCATGAATATCTTCGGAACTTGGGCTTTATGAGAATTTTGCGTTATGGAGTGATATGGACTTAGCATGCCAGGACTTTTGGCGAGTAGTAAATGTGAGGACTTGGATCTTGATGAATGCGGCAGATTCATTAATAATGTAAAGTTTTTATTAATAGGGAAGAGATATGGAGGGTTTCGTATTTTAGATGATAGATGATGGATTTAGAAAGAGAGGAGAAATAGATTGATCGAGGATTGAGGATTAGAGATGAGGATTTTATTAGTTTATTAGATAGTAATAGATATGGGAATTTTTGAAGGAAATAAATTTTTTTTATAAAAGAGTTATTGTGGAATGGGATAAGATAGAAGCATAAATATCTTTATTTTCCTAATTTTTATTCAAAATTTTGGATGATCTTTTTTATGGTAATTAAGATATTGAGTTGCTTTTAATATATGAATTGCACTTTGGTTTTAGCTAACTTTTTTATGCTCATTAATAATATCATTGTTTACTTTGAACTGCTATTTATTGTAAAACACTTTTACTGTTATTTGGCATATCTTTTATCCTGTTATCCTTGAAAACTAATGTTTATATTTATATCAGTGAGCCATAAGCCAACATTTATTTTTACTAACCTTTATAATAAAAAAACTTACTTATCATATATAGATCTAATATTAACTTTACTATATCAATATTACACAATTAATAAATTCTAAATTTCATTTCAAAGCCAATCTTTTAAATATCAAATTTTATTCCTAAACTTTTTGAAACCCTCTTTTCTTGAATTATCATCTCTATAAAACAACTTAACCTACATTTTTTAACCCTCAACCTAAACTTAACAAATCCAACCCTTCTTTTAAATCCTCATCTCTAACTCCTCATCATAATTTCTCATTTTCTAATCGCATTTCCTTATCCAACACAATTTTTTTCACATATAAACCATGCTATGCCCTTTCTTCAGAAATAAAATTCTTTCCTTAAATTTTATTTTAAATCAATTTGTGCCTTTCAAACTAGGTTATTTTACTAACCACAAATGCTAATTCCGAACTTAAAAATTCATTTACTAATTTTATAACTATTTATAATTTTAAAGGTATTTTATATTGTATATAAAATATATACATGGAAAGAAAAAGATTTAGAAGCTCGGAATGGGATAACGATGTTAAAAATCTAACTCAAAAAGAAGTTTTAAACATATCACAATTCAACATCCCACGCTGGATATTTATACCAGAAAGTTCTTTTATTGACTATTGGAATAAGTTCATGACCTTACTTTTGATATACACGGCTATTGTCACACCATACCGTGTTTCTTTTATTGACAATGAGGATTCAACTTGGGTTATTGTGGAGTATATTTTCTCAGCATTATTCTTTACTGACTTTCTTGTAAATTGCCGTTTAGCGTATTATGATAGGGAAAAAAATTTGGTTTACGAACAGAGAAAAATATTGTCGAATTACTTTATTGGCTGGATGATCCCTGATTTATTTGCGTGCCTACCTTTTAATATAATTTTTGAGAGCAACAAACAGTATAATTCTTTGGTTAGAGTGGCAAGGATACCAAGACTGTATAGATTGTTCAAAATAACCAAACTTTTAAGAATAGCAAAAGTTATGAAAAACAGTAGTAAAATACTCAAGCACATGAATTACATTTTAAAAATTTCTGTAGCATTCGAAAGAATATTTTGGTTTGCTTTCACATACATCCTGTTTGTTCATGTTGTAGCATGCATGTGGGTGTTCGTTGGTAAATACGATGAATCCTCTATAAATTGGATCAATATTGGAAATTTTCAGGATATCCCAAATATAAATCTTTATATTGTCTCCCTATATTGGACAATCACAACTTTTACTACTGTTGGCTATGGAGATATAGTTCCTGTGAATTTTTCCGAAAAGATATTTACAATAGTCGTCATGACTATAGGGATAATATTTTACTCATACTCAATAAGTTCACTAACAAATGTATTATCAAATATCGACCAGCGCAAAGCTAAGCTAGAAAATCAACTCCATGTATTAGAAAATTTGGCAAAAGAGTATAAGTTAAACAAAGCATTTCACTTCCAGATCTCTCGAGCTCTCGAGTTTGTGAACAATAAATCTAGACATGGCATCGAAGAATTCGTAACAGATCTCCCAGGTACCCTAGGGAACAACGTTCTTGTAGTAGCCTATGAAAAAATCCTTCTGGGCAACGCTTTTTTCGAGAAAAAAAGCACAGATTTTGTTGCTTGGGTTGCACCCAGGCTCAAGTTTTGTAGGCACGAAAACATGGAAGTAATATTTACAGAAGAAGACTATGCTATACAAATGTATTTTATAACTCAAGGCAGTGCGAGTTTTGTACTGATTCGTGACAACATAATATATCCATATATAGAAATAGTCAAAAACTACTACTTTGGTGAAGTTGACCTTCTTTTTTCCGAAGATAAAAAGCATCTTCATACCACTCAAGCTGGAGAAATCTGTGAAATGCTTACTTTAAGCAAAGAAAACTTCTATTTACTACTAAACATCTATGAAGTTGAAGCTATTGATATATGTGGTAAAGCTCGTGAACGATTAGACAGGACAAATGAAAAACTCCATGAAGCTGAAAATAGTCTTAAAAATAATACCCCAGTAGACAAACGTAAAACATATCCAAAAGTAGGGCAGTATATTGAAAAAGATAAAATACGTAGTAAAGCTACAATAACAGAAAGCGATAATGCTGATCAAAGTAAATGCCCAACTTTGTTTAAAAAAATTATAGAATCCAAGCTTAAAATTCGCGAGGTTCATGGGAAAATCATTAAGAAAAAAGTTCTAAATTTGGAAAAAGAAACTGAGGAACTTAAAAAAATGCTATATCAGTTGCAGGAACTTGTGGCAGATAGATATAAGGGTTTTAAGAAAAAATTCCCGGTTTTTTCTCAGGACACATCATCGATAGACTCTTCTTGTAAGTCATTGTCTGAATATTATTAGTGTTATTATAAATATATATGAAAATTCTTAATGTGAAGCTTACTAAAGGAAGGAAAGAGCATAGAGCTTCGATTGCGGTGTGCAGTGAACACCCAGTGGAGGAGTTTTTGTCTTTGCTTAAGGCTGGGATGTGCATACAAGATTCTGTTATTTTGGGCTTTAAGGACTCGCAAGGAGTGCTTTTACTGCCTAGTCTAATCTGCAACAACCCTGAGCTTATAAGAACAGATGATTATGAGCTAATCCTTAAAGAAAAGCCCCTTCCAACCAGGCCTGAAGAACAGTTTTCACACGTGATTTCTGAGATCCGGATAAACAATCAATTAAACGATGAAGAATATTTCATCCTCCGAACCTGGATGAGAGAAAATAATCAAATGATCGGTCAAGTCTACCATACTTTTTTAGTCAAGCACAACGTTGATGGGTTTATAGAATGGCTTCTAAAAAGCTCAGGTATAAGACAACCCCATAGCACTCACAATACCCATAACACCCATAGTATCCATAGCATCCATAACACCCACAACATCCACAATACTCTTCCAGATTCCTCAGAAACCCCAAGAGATCGGGAAATTACAAGAAATAGAGATGAAAGGCCATCAACAACAAGAGCTGGAGATCGTCCTAGAACTAGTAATCAAGATAGAAAAGGTTATCAAAAATATCTTCAAATCATGTGGGAATTAGAAGCTCAAGGGTTTTTAGAGCAAACAAATGTCAGGCTTATTAAAGCTATGATACTTGGGGAAAATTTTGATGTAATGAGAGAGTTTGATTATTACTTTTTGAATAATATATCATTACAGGAACTAGGGAATAAGCTACAGAAACTTGCTGATAAGCTTAGTCTTTATATGGAAAGACCGAGTTCACCTATGCCGAAGAATAACCAGATGCAGTTTTTAGTGGAGAGTTTTGCTAGGGAAGGTTTGGTTAGTGCTGAAGATATTGAAATACTCAAAAAGCTCATATCAGAAGAGAACGAGTTTGTTTTCTCAGCTTATGACGTGTATGAAAGTGATAAAGATCAAACTGAATTGGTAGATTCTTTATTACGAGCAATCAATAAAAAAAAAAAAGAAGAAGAAAGCCTTAGATCTGATTCCTTTTACCCTGAAGCCCCACAAGCAAACGAAGAAATTTAATACTTTTATAGATAACTAGGAATTCAATCATCTATTATATCAGTGTATGATTTTTTAACTATGAAATGCTATTAGCGGTAAATTGCATTTTAGTTTAGAATAGATGCATTCATTTTACAATTCTAATCACAAATAAATTTAGAATGCTAACAAAAAATAAAATTAAGTTGATTTATAATTATAAAATAATGGCTTTATCTGGCTCATCATATTCTTTTTTCTTTTATTGCGAAACTTTACGCTAATATTATCAAATTTTCAAGTTAAATAGTATTCTATCTTATCATTTCTTTCAAGGTTTGCTTTGATTCCCTCTCGTCTCTTTAACTCATATTGCATAGCTCTAGTATGAGCTTTACGCTCTCTAAGCTTCATTCTTGATAGATAATAAGGGTGAAAAGATAATCACCGCCCAAACATCTCTAAATGTAACTAATATATCAAATTTATTGGCCCAAGTAAATAGTCCTGTGCATAAGACATAGAAGATCATTAATGAAACATCAATGATAATCCAGTTGACAACATAGCAATTGTACAGTATTTTTTACGCATGGACTAAGGCTTAATTTCTTGAAAATCTTACTCTACGTTAAAAGAGTTTTACTACCAGAATTATCATTGCTATCCTTCGCTGTTCCAAATTTTCTCTGACAAGGCTCATATATTTATTATAATTTGCATTCTTTTTAATGATTTATGCCATAATGTTTGCTTAAAGATTTTGGGGAGGCTAATAGGAATTGAATATGGATTAAAATAATGATTGAATCAAAGCTTGATTTAAAATACAAAAAGCATTTATTGACAAATTTAATTGTTTATTCTTGATATTTGAATGGATTTTAAAGAATGTTGGAATTATTATTTGAAGAGAATTTTTTAGCTAATAATTATTTTTTGTTTAAAGTGGGAATGCTGAATTTTTGGATTTAGGAAAAATTATAGATAAAGTGAAAAAGTGTATCAACTATAGATTAATTGATGATAAAAACC
The DNA here is from genome assembly GCA_001970955.1 of Stentor coeruleus. NCBI lineage: Eukaryota > Ciliophora > Heterotrichea > Heterotrichida > Stentoridae > Stentor > Stentor coeruleus. Next base: position 20,265 of record MPUH01001226.1, read on the forward strand.
ATAGAATAAGCGTCATGATTATTTGTCATTTCTAACTTATTTTCAAATACTATACTCCCTAAGGGTTTGTTTGGGAGCTAAATTTTTTTTAATAAATTATGAATTTACTTTCAAAAAAATATTTTTATTGAATTCAGCCTCCGTATGTGAAATAAGACCTACCTGACACAATAAATTAAGCCTTATTTGTATTGTGGCATTTGGTATTAAAATTAAAAAAAGTTGAGGAGGCTTTTCATAAATTTCCAAAAGAACCTCAGAAATATGCCTTTTAATTTTACTTTGAAAAATTAATTGACCTAATTATTTATTGAGAATTTTTAAAAGTAATTCAATACTTCCGTGAATATTAGAAATGCTTTTTTCTATATCCTCTACTCTATTATTGAGATTATTCATGCTAGATTTCACTTCATCATGCATAGCTTGAACTTTGTTTTCAAT
>MPUH01001227.1:0-20701 GCA_001970955.1 Stentor coeruleus
GGGGTGGGTATGAAAAATATTAGGAATATGTAGGAGATAATATGTGGGATTTGCTTTAGGATATAAAAACTTTAAGGGTCGAGATTTGATTTATAATCCCTTATTACTACAACCCAGAAATATCTTAATCAATTATATTTTCTTTGTCTTATTGCAATTACTTTTACGCACTTACAAAAGCTCAATCACTCTAATATAAATCTACAAACCTTACTCTAACAATAACATAAACTATCAACAAAAAACAGGCTCTTAATAATTAGGCCTTTTCTCGTTTATCATATCCCACCTCTTAGCCATATTAAAAGACTCAATCGCCCCATATATCGCATCTTTTCCCTCAGTCAATAACCCTCTTGGTATTTTATTATCAGGACACATACCTTTCAACTGTATAATCGCTTCATTTTCTACTTGTAAAGTCTTCAACATCTTCATCATTGCCACCACAGCTTTAATTTTATTCCTAAAAACATCACTTTTCCCTTCTAAAATCCTCATTTCATACTTTATAACCTTATTTCCTTTCTCTTCATTATCATCTTTCCCTTTTTTCATCACACTTAGCATAATCTCTAATACTTTTTCTATAACAAAAGGTACACTCCATGTAAACAAATTCATAAAATTCGGTAATATATAAGGATGCATTGTATAGTTATATTGTTGAATATGTAAACCATTATTGATGAATTTCAATATTGCCCCTTTGTTATTATAAACATCACAATAATTTGGTGCTGAAAACACTGTTATGACAACTGGGAATTCAGAATTTCCATTCCATTTATGCATTTTATACCCATCAATTTGTGCTTCATGGGCACGGATTATACATAAAAGTTTTGATTTTCTTAGGAAATCATTTGCTGCGGCTACACCATAAAAATAACTACATTCGCGCATTGTGTTTGGTTTAAATTTTTCTGGACTTGTCCCGATTTCGGAGTCGATTGGGTCTGACCATAGTAGGTCGCAAAGAAGGCCTTTGCGAGGGATTTCACCGAAACGAGATAAATCAGTTATGTCGGAGAGCTTTTCTAATGATGGGGATATTCCCCCATGAACTGCGAGGAATTTCTTGTTTACAATGCAGGCTAGAGGAAGTTTATCGAAACTTTCCATGATGGTATTGTAAACTTCTAGGTCGTATTTGTGTAAGCATTCAGTTCTAAAGTTGAAGAAACTAGTGAGTTGCCTTGACTCATGATTGCCTCTAGTAAGGAAAACTGAATTTGGGAAGTTCAGTTTTAAACTATATAAGACTAAGAGGACTTCTATAGAAAAAGCTCCTCTATCAACAAAATCTCCTAAAAAAAGGTACTTGGTTTCATTTATATCTCCAGCAAGCTCAAGGATCTTTAGCAAGTCATAAAACTGTCCATGAATATCCCCAATTATAGTAACAGGGTCCATTAAATCTAAGAGATTTGGTTCACGCATAAAAACGTCTCCAGCAGCTCTGACTATTCCTAAGCAATGATCTTTTGGAACCCTTCCTTCTTGTTTTAGATGGTTTTTTAATAATGACCAATCAGGAATAAAGTTATTGTAAGGAAACAGAAGGTCTTTAGGAAGAAAACATGAAGGAGGAGGTTTCAGGTTCTGTAAAAACCGATCGCCAAGAGGGTCTTTGAGCAACTCCATTTATATTTTTGTTTAAGCTTAAAACCTAACTCAGTTTATAGGGTAATTTTTATGGATACTATTAAGTTTATGGCATGCTTTAGTATAATTAATTTTCGTATCCTTAGAATACAAAGATTTTGAATATCAGATAATCAAAGATTTGTTTTTAGACCTAATTCACAAAATTGAATATGAAAATTTTAACACACGTAAAAAAAAAATTTACATTAAACTTAAAATCATCAACTACAAAAAACAGTATTTTGAAAACCAAAACTAAAGAAATAGATAAAAAAAGTTTAAGGTATCTTTACATCCTATTGCATTCGTTCAATCTAGCACAAATTTGAATAGCGCCAAGAAAATCATAAAAAAGGAAAAAAGGTCTTGAATTCCTAGACTTAAGAGACTTTACCTTATATGGTATAAACAAGTTTTTCTGGAAACTAGTTCAAGATTATCTAGGCGGAAAATACATTTGCTATTTAATTTAAAGCCAAGAAGTTTATTATGGATAGAGTATTTAAGAGAATTTTTTCTTTTTCTAAGAAACAAAAGCTTGCATTATGATGAGAATATTGGGTATTTTAAGAAAATTGAGATTATTTTAGATATTATTGTCACACTATATAGATTGCTAATATTTTTTTCACATATGACTTATTAGCAAAGGTTCCTATTAAGATATTGAATTTGATTTTAGATATGCTTATTGGTTTATTTTGACATCAGTATTTATGATGATTTTGGATATAAATTTAGATAAGACCCTGCAAAAATTTGGAAGAAAACTGGGTGGTTTTTATTTTGGACTTGGTTGTTTTAATTTGAATACTATTAATAAGTTCTTGATAGACTTTTAGCTTTTAAACAATTGGAAGATAGCTTTAATGCTCAGAATAAGCAGAAAGAGTGAGGGTGATTTATAAAATAAAGGTATTAAGATTATTTGGTTATTATTGAATGCGATCATATTATTTTTTTATGGAAATGGATATTGGGGTTAATAATACAATGGAAGAAGATTTTATTGAAGTTGTGAAAGTTATGAGCAATAAAAGCTTTAGAAATCGGGTGTTAGGGTGTTAGAAAAATTAAGATGGAATTGACGATTTTTTATGTTGACTATTGAGGGCAAAATGTGATAAGTATAATATCATAATGAATATTTATTAGATTTGTAAACACTAATCTCAATTTTATATTACTTTATTCTTTAAAATTAGGCTTAATTGAATTCTATTAACCAAATTTAATGCTTCTAATATATTTCTTATATTTTCTGAAACAGCTATCATAAATACATAAACTTTTCAAAAATTATATGTTTTCATAAGGAAACCATATCATTCGGAGTATACAAAACCCATTTTTCACTAAAGACACTTTATATATTGAGTATAATAAACATCTTATATATGCATCCGCAAGTGTCATTTGCTTTGATTACAATAAAATAAAATTCTTGTGTCCTTATAAATCTCTTCAATATAACCCCATTTCTCACTTATTATCCTAATTCCAAATCGCATTCCCTGTTTAAAACTAGTTCAATTTTTATACAAAAATCCTTTCATAAAAAACAAAAATTAAAAATACCCCTACAAACATAACAAAAAACCCGAAAAATTCACTAAAATCCTCTAACCCCATCTAAAATCTTCCAATAAAAGCCTTTATTATTACTTGAATTACATTAATCATATTAAAACACAATGCATGAGCACTCATCTATTTTAACCCTTTCATCTTCTTCCTGTTCACCTATCTTACAGTTTTTACGAAAGTTCTGATTCATTGGCAACTCATAGTTTTTTACCGTGTCATGAAAATCACTATTTTTTCTTGACCCATCCCCTACGTCACTCATTTCAGAAATAAGGGATCCTTTAAGATTATCAGAAAAACCAATAGGAACACCTAAGCAATTTGTAGTTCTTTGCCGGCTATCTTCAACTGTTGTGTCAACGCTACTATCCATATCATCCTTATCCCAATACATATCTTTGCCTTCCATTTACAAACAATAGATTATCATATTTACTCGTACATCATAATATAATAAATATCATCCAACACCTTAAACTCTAATCCTACCCTACTCATTATAAAATTTTAACAATTATTTATTATTCCCATCTCATACCTTCTGCTTCATCTTAGCATTAATAATAGCAACTAATTCCTGGAGTTTCTTATTCTTGACAAGTGGTAGCTGCGACAGAGGCATTCTAAGCTTAAACAATTCCCTATCATTTTCATCTCCAAGCCAAGATTTAATCTCAATACCATTTTCTGGTTGTCTCTGGAAAGATTTAGAAAAATTGTCTATAATAATAGTCTTATTCAAATCCCGACCAAGTTGTTCTAAGTTTTTTACCTCATTCTCAAGTGTATGTTCTCTATAAAGTCTTAACATGACTAAGCCAGTTGGGTCAATACTATCCATAGCCCAATCAGCATATTCTCTTCTTGAAGCTGTAAAAAGTACAAGTTCATAGTATTGATCCATTTCAATAAGAAACTCATTAACCCCTGGTCTTTTTAAGAACTTGCCTTGATAATAATGACCTAAAGTTTCATCAAGGTCAAGAACTAAAGTAAACTCTTTATGTGAATATTGTGGGAGAAAAGGAGCGACGTTACTACATAATAAAGAGTAAAGCCTTGGAAGTTTTTTCTCATCTGTTATACAAGCAATTTTTGAATGCACATTATTGACAATTTCGATGATGAGGGAAAGAGGCAGGTTTTGGACTTTTTGGAATAGCTCGATTAGGGTTAGGACTATGAAAATCTGTCTTGGCTGGAGACTTTCTTTTATTAAGGTTTCGATATAGTCTTTTATTAGGCAGACAATAGAGTGAGTAAGGCATTGCAATGAAATAAACGAATTTTCATCATTACGTTCTAAAAATAAGCTTATACTTGCAAAATGTTCTCTGAGCATTTTTTCTAATGATTTATTCTCAGGGAAATGTGTGAACATTAATAATGTAAGAATATCAACACTGACAAATGATTGAAGGTAATCAGGAAAACAAAATTCAAAGCGCAGCAACTGTGAGTTAAATTCTGACAATTGTTCAAGCTTTCTTTCCATTTTCTTGAAAAAGGATGTTAATACAAAAGATCTTTGATTGTTCATCATCCCTGTATCTTGGTTTTTTACATTTGTTTCTATTGAAGTATTGCTAGAAAATATTGACATATTTATAACAAATGGGTTATTTTACGCTGGAAATCTACTAGTTGTATTCAGTAATTTCAGTTGAAAACTAGGCAAATTTTTTAAATTTGAACTTGAGGTCAAGATTTTAACTATATATAGTGAAGCAAAATAAAATAAGAAAATTACGATAGGTAAGGTATAAAACGATAAAGGTTTTCAGCGAAAAGTAGAGGTTGCAATAAAAGTTGCCTTTCAGGTTTCTTTGAGAATCTTTAATTTATTCTGTTAATAACACTTATATATCTTATTCCTGAATGCTTGGATTTTATTTGAATTGTAGTTGAAAAACTAGTTATTCCGATGACTAAAAGGAGAAGCATTTTTGGTTTGTGCAAAAAATTCAAGTGTAGTTAGAAATTTTGCTAGGATTTCATTCAGTTTATAGTTGATTATCTGAATATCGAAAATTTTCTATTTAAGGCTAGTGCACACAGTCAATTATATAAACAATATTTGTATTCTAAAATTTATGATACTTGAAAATATTAAGCTTAGTTTGAAAATAAAATAATAAAGTTTCTTTGCCGGTCAAGCAACATTTTTTCAGCAGTTTCTGAATATTTTTCAATATATAATTATATTTAGTTACTTAGAAGGGATTTTTGGATTTATCTTGATAATAAATATTTGGCTATTTAGAATTTCGATGTATTAGCCTAAGTAAAATGGAAAAAATATCTTATTAAAATCTTGTCAGAAAAAGATGTAGACTGTATTATATTGGAAATCTAAGGGTTTTAAATAGAGATTAGAGTTTTGTAAGGGATAAATAAGAGGAGGATTATAAAATTTGGCATAATGGAAAATAAACACTTCCCCTTTTTTGCTGGATATAAGAATTAAGGAAAAAAATTGTATAAGTCTAAGAAAATGTTTGATTTGTTGTAGGATATGATAGAGTTTTGTTTTTAAATCCAGATTCCATAGGGTTTTAGCATAAATAGTAGTTTTTATGCTTATGAATATCAAAAATTGAAGTTGAAGAGAATTTTATATAAAATTCTTATTTTTTGGAATAGCGAGAAGGGAAATTCGATATTATTTCCTAAGATTTATATAATTTAGTATACTTTAAAGGCTCAATATTAATAGTTAGAGTTTAAGAGTTTGGAAATTATGATTTACATGATAAACATTTATTTTATAAAATTACCATAGCTTTTGAAAAATTTTTGAGATTATAATCAAGATTATAACTTAAAGGTATTGCTATTCCCACAGATTTTGAGTATTTTTTATAGAAAGAAAGGTAAGTTAGATATTTTGTTTTTTATTACTAACCGAATTAATTATTCTATCATAATAATTTTCAAAACTCCTTTATAGTTTGAAAACTTTAATCACTATCACTCTATTCAATCCCCAAATACAAACTTTGTAAAACTATTCATTATAAAATCATAAAAGAAATCGAAATTCCAATAATTATTCAAACTTCAATATTTTTTTTCACAAAATCCTAACAAGCCCTTCCTTTCTATACAAAAAAGCCTATATCAGCATTTACCTCTAATATAAAATTTATCATTCATTTATAAAATTCTTTCAAGTTTTCATTTTCTAAAGGTTATAAAAGCATAATGAACACGGCAATAAATGATTCATACGTGCATCCTATAGAAAAGCTTAATATAACTATAGGTTCCCTTATAAGCGATTTGATCAACCCTAACATGAAAGTGTATTCCTACTCTGAAGAATTCAACAACGAAATATGGACAATCGCTTATATCCCTCATAATAATCTAGTCGCCCTAGGCTGTAGAGATTCATCAATCAAGATCTTCAATCCAAACACCCAAGAAGAAGTTTTTGACTTATCAACTCATTCAGGTGCTATAACAGGTTTAAAAGTTTCCCTAAACAACAAAAGATTAGCAAGCGCATCAATGAATTCACAAGTAAAATGTTGGGACTTAACTAATTACAAAGAACTTAACAGCTTAGACCTTACTCCAAATACCCCCAATTCTATAGGAATCAGCCCTGATGGAAATTTTATAATTATAGGACAAAGTGATGGCGAAATTATTATATGGGAAGTTGATAGTTTTGGTATAGGGAAAAAACTTAAAGGCCACTTGGCTGGAGTAAACTCTATAGCTTTGTCTTCAGATAGTAAAATAATTGCATCTGGCTCTGATGATAAAACAGTAAGATTGTGGTCTGTCAATACAATTTCTGAGATTTTTGTATTTATCGGACATACATCAATAGTAAGTCTTGTACAAATAACCGCAGATGATAAATTTGTTGTCTCAGGATCAGAAGATAAAACAGTTCGACTTTGGAGTATTAGTACAAAAACTCTTGATTTTGTATATGAAGGTCATGTTGGGGAAATTTATTGTCTTTCACTTAGTTTGGATAGTAGTATTATTGCAAGTGGATCACAAGATAGAAGTGTTAAAGTATGGAGTATTGCAAGAAAAGCTTTAGATTTTTCGTATTCGGACCATGATGGATATGTATCTTGTATTAAAATTTTAGATAATCAAAAGTATATTGCAAGTGGATGCTATCAGACAATTTTACTAGCTAATATTAAGGAAAAAAGAGTAGAGATTATTTTTGAAGGCCATGACAAGTTTATAATGTCGTTAACAGCTAATTTAGATTGTTCAAGACTTTATTCGGTTAGTGCTGACAAGACGTTTAAAATGTGGAATATACAAGATAGTCAATCTTTAGCGATACTTTCGGGGCATACTTCTTATGTTACTTGTCTTTGCATATCGCCTGATAATAGATATTTAATCACAGGTTCATGGGATTTTACTGTTAAGCTATGGAGTTTAGAAAGTTTTAAGGAAATATACACATTTAAAGGCCATAAGCATTATGTCATTGCTGTTTGCATATCCTCCAACTCTCAGTATGCTTTAAGTGCATCTTGGGACTCAACAATCCGTCTATGGGATATATTACGTAAAGAAGAAGTTCATATTTTTTCCGAACATTCAACAGTAATATTTGCATTAGTCGCTACAAAAAACTTCAAATACGCGGCAAGTGGTTCAGGAAATGGGGAGCTCATAATATGGAATATCAAAGAAAAGTCAAAAGAATTCCAAGTTAACCATCAAGAATATATAGCAAGTCTTGCAATATCTAAAGATGATAAATATATCATATCAGCCTCAGGGGACAAAACTGTAAAAATGATAAACTTACATACAAAAACTGAAGAAAAAACTTTCAAGCATGACATAAACGTTTATTGTATTGAGTTTTTATATGACCCTTTATGTGTAATTTCAGGATTAAATAATGGAGAAATCTGGGCCTGGGGATCATCATCTGAACCTGAGATTATGCATGCTCATAATTCCAAAGTGTTGTTTCTTAGAATATCAAGCAATAGAGAATATTTAATAAGTGGATCATCTGAAGCTATGATAAAAGTTTGGAATTTAGAAGATTATCATGAATATATAACTTTTACTTTACAAAGCTCATTAAGTTATTTAGTATTATGCCCAAATAGTAAGTTGATTGTTTCGGCAACTGAAGCTGGAATAATACAGTTTTGGAGTATTTCAGAAAAAAGAGAAGAAATGCGTATTTTGGCTCATACAGAAAAAATTGAAGGAATTGAGTTTACGGTAAATGGGATGTATATAGTTAGTTGTTCTAAGGATAAGCTTTGTAAGGTTTGGGGATTTGAGGATTTTACTAGTCTTATTTTGTATCAAAATAAAGATCAAGGCAGTTTGGATTATAGTATTCAGGAAAATGACTTTTCGAATATTAAAAGGAGAAAAAGTGTGGTTGCTATTTCGTTAAAGACGGATACTCTAGCAAATTTGTCATGCTATCCTTATTTGCATTATTATGGGTTTAGGCAGAGGTTATCGAAAAGGGCTTTACCTTATGACTCTGATTGCCAATTACTTTTACCACTTGGTGTTAATGCTGGTCATATTTATGCATTTTTAGGGCTAGATAAGCACCTTTATCAAGCTCTTACTCTAGGATGTCCTATTCGTAAAGACTCTTCAGGTAATTCTCCTCTCCATTACGCTCTTTCTAAAGACTCTCAAAAATCCATCGATTCAATTTTATTATTTATGATAACATTCTCAAAAGATCCAAAAAACTATTTCAAAATCCTCGAGTACTGCCATGCTCTACGTGATGATATAAACAGCATAATTCAAAACAGTTCAATTCACTTGCTTGGCTTTTTAGAATCAATATTTGTTATAATAAAAAATGAAGAACTTCCTATAAGCATAACAGAGTTTTCCCCACCTTTGATAATAACATCAAAATACTCAAAAATCCTATTCGAAAATTTTCTAAAAGACCAAAAGCCTGCAAAAAAGTATAAAGAAACCTTCATAGAATTTAGACAATCCAGTTTTCAGTTTTGTATATGTAATGGGGCTAAATTAAGCTTTGACCTTTTAAGATCAATAGAAAATACTAAAAACCCAGCTATATACAATAGTACATTAATAAGAACGATATTGGATTACAAATGGAAAAGTATGAGAGGAATTATGCTTTTTTATACAATACTAGTCTGGATTTGTGTTATTTTTATGATTCCTTTGCTATTTGTTGATTTTAGATCAGCAATAGGACATTCTATATTTATGATTTTGAATATTATTCTTATTTTACCTGAGTTGTTTCAAGCAAGATTTATTGGTTTGATTCCTTATTTCAAAGCCTGGCGTAATCGTATTGATTTATTCGCCTCATTATTTAGTATATTTTGGCAGATAATCTATCATTATAATGAAGTTACCAAGTCTTGCTATATAAAATGGATTATGGTTTTGACTAATTTTATTAGAGGCCTTTCAGGGTTTAGAGCTTTTAATAGTACAAGGTATTATATAAGGCTTATAATAAGAGCATCGACTGATGCGATTCCATTTATTATTATAATTGTCTATACAACTTTATGTTTTGGAAGTCTTTTTGCATCATCTTTTGATGTAGTTCAAAGTATGGCTTTTATAGCTTTATGGAAAGCTCCTTTTGAACTTAGCCTTGGGAGCTTTTACAATACAAATACTATGGATTTGTATTATTTTACATTTACTATAGCAGCTTTTTTTAATGTTGTTATGATGCTTAATTTGTTGATTTCAATTCTTAGTGATAGTTTCAATAGATTTAATATAGAAGCTGAGGTTATTGATTATCAGGAAAAATTGGAGTTTATTTTAGAGATGGAAAGCATTTACTTGTTTTTTAGAAATAAAAGCAATATTGGGTATCTGCAATTGTGTGAATCAGTTTCACGTAAGCATAAAGAGTCGCAGCTGAATGGGAAAATAGTTGAGATACAGGAAAAAATTGATTTAGTTCAAGAGGAAATGAATAATAAATTTTTTAGGCTTGAAAACTTTATAGTCAATGCTGAAAGGAACTATGATGCGCTTAGTTTGAAAATAGACAGGATACTCCAAAATCCATCTAAATAGCTTACTTAGTAATAAAACCTTATTCCCCTAAAAAAATTAAATGTGCCGTTTATAAATATAATGCTTTAAAACATAAAAGATTATATTGATTATGATAAAATAATAAGCTATTACCTTACATCTGAATTTGTGCATGTTTAGCGAGTTTATCAATAAGTCTATCAATTTTATCATTAATCATCTTATTGCTTTTTTCTAATTGCCCAACACTTTTTTCTATTCTATTAACCTTAGCAGTTATTTGATCCCTAAACTCGATTTCCTCAGCCCTATTAGCAGTTTTTTTCTTATCATCTTTAAGTACAGGTTCACATATTTGAATATACCCTTTTTCTTTATTATTACTAAAACACATACACAAACACTGAACTTCAATAATCAATTCAAGTTTTTCTTGATAATCCACTTCAACAGCTTCAACCTGAAACTGATCAAAAGAGTTTCCTAATATAGAAATAAGTAAATTCAGCATAATAATTACATTAAAAACTGAAATCAAAACAAAATAAGCGTATTCCAAACCTAAAGCTTGAACATTGTTTTCTAATCCAAGGCTGAGTTCTAAAGGCATTTTCCATAAGATTTGAAAAGCTGACAAGTCATTATTAGTATTAGAAGCTGAAAATAATGCTCCAAATGCAATTGTACTGTAAGTGAAAATGAATAAAAAAGGTGTGACATCGCTTATTGAACTCATTATAAGACGTATGTAATAGCGAGTTGAACTAAAAGCACGAAAACCTGATAACCCACGGACAAAGTTTAAAAGCACCATAAACCATTTGACAAGCGCTATAGAAATATTGAAAACCATCAAAATTTGCCATGTAAGATTTATAATTGAGCTTGTAACATCTATACGATTCCTCCAATATTTAAAGTAATTCATTGGTGATGTATAAATCATTTGGATTATTTCTGGGAATAAAAGGACTAAATTAACTACAATGCTCATCAGTTTCAAAATATAAATATTTTCTTCAAGAAATAATATTCCTAAAGTAACTATTAAATTACTCCATTGGATTATTGTTAAAAATATAATGATTTTCCACATACTGTTCCATTTATGATCGATAAGGACTTGGATAAAAGTTGTTTTAAAAATCTTACGATTGCGGGCATTTGAAATCGCCATTAAAAGTTTTAAACCTCCTTTAGACCCATTGCTTAGAATAAATTCAATTGGTGTTGCCCTGAATTCAACATAAACTTCTTTATTTTTTAACTTTGATTTTTTAGCTTTTTTAGTAAAAGATTCAAAATACACTTTTGGATAAGGTGAACTGATAACAAGTGGGACTTGGAATTCATGGACAAAATTAGGTAGATTTGTGTCTTTGATTACTCTAAACATTGATTCTAAATAGTCTGATACATGTGCAGAAATGTTTTGGATTATATCGAAAATATCATCTTTTAAAGCAAAAGAGTATTCTAAATATTTATGATACTCAGTTTCTTCCTTACTAAAATATATCAAGAAATCTAATATTGCTTCTATGCATTTCTGAGAGTCTTTGCAAATAGCATAGTGCATTGGGGAATTTCCTGAAGAGTCTTTGCGTATTGGACATCCTAAATATAAAGCTTGTAATAAATGTTTATCTAAACCTAAAATCACATAAATATGAGCTAAATTTATACCAAAAGGGAGAATCATATTACAATCGCTGCTTACCGGAAATGACCTTTTACTAAGCCTTTGCCTAAACCCTGTAAAATACATAGTAGGATTACAAGATATAAACATCGACGACTGCCCTCTATTAGCATTTTCTGTAACTGCACTAACAGTTTCTAAATTTAATGAAGAGTTTTCCCTTATTAAATCAAATTCAAAACTATCATCTGATTTTTTCATAATTGTTTGTAAAATTTCGTCAAAACCCCAAAGCTTAGCTGTTTTATCTTTAGACGAAGTTATAAAATACTCCATATTTGCACATATAAAAATATCCTCAATTTGCCCTTTGTGCTCATGAAACACTGCTTCTTGCCTTCGTTCAATTAGATTCCATAAAATAATTTTACCATTAGAACATCCAGCAATAATAATATTTTCTGTAAAATCAATACACATATGAGTAACTGTATCATTACAATTAAAACTTATTTTTTCTTTAACATCAGGAAAGCTTAAGATATAAAAATAAGGGCATTGCGAACCAACTATTAAATGCTTGCTATCTTTTGTTACATGTAAAAAATGAATCTCTGAGCATTCTAAAGAAATAAAGAAATCATTGGAAAAATTGTCCATGTCCCAAATATGAACTTTACCATTTCCAAGTCCGGCTATTAGGTATAAGTTAGATAAAGATATAGCAATACATGTTAAGCCTATTTCATGAGAAAATGTGCGTTCGACTGTATGTGTTAATAAATTTGTCACTTTAGCTTCTCTATCAACTGAACTTGTTATTAGATATTTAGAATCGTTAGAAAAATCAAGATTAAGAACATATTCCTTATGATTAATCTCAATTTCTTTTTTCCTAGTCTTAACATTCCAGCATATGACTAGTCCATCTCTCGCCCCAGTGGCAAGTAAAGTAAAATTCTTACAAAAAGCCATAGAAAAAATACCTGAATTATGTCCTAAAAAACAATAAACTTCTTTACGTTCTTCAATATCCCACACTTTTACAGTACTATCCCAAGATCCACTATAGACCATCTTACATTCTCTATCAATTTCAATACGTGTTACATAATCTTTATGTCCAAAAAACGTGCATATTTCTTTAAAGGTTTCCAAATCCCATACTTTTACAGTATTATCCCAAGATCCTGTTATAACCAGTTTACAATTATAACTTATCCTAGCACGAGTAACACAAGACCCATGTCCTTTAAACTCATTTATATAACTTTTCTCACTAAGATCCCAAGTTTTTAAAGTATAATCAGTACTAATCGAATACATAACATTTAAATCATTATTGACTATAATTCCCATAACAAAATTTCTATGTCCTTCAAAATGCAGTTCAATACGTTTTTCTTTAATATTAATTAATATGATTTTCTCATAACAGCCACTTGCAACATATTTGTCAGATTTTAAAAACTTAACACAAGATACATAACCAGTATTTTCTGCACATGAAAAGTCAAGTTTTCTATTTGCGATACTCCAGATGTTAAGAGTTTTATCTTGTCCTCCACTTGCTACAAGGCTTGCATCATCACTTGTTGCTAAGCAGTAAATTTCTCCAGAATGTCCTTTAAAGCTGAATTCCTGGTTTTTTTCTTTAATATTCCAGATTTTTACAGTCTTATCTTCTGATCCTGAGACTATGAATTTATTATCTGAAGTTATGGTAACTGTGCCAACTTTTGATAAATGACCAAGAAATGTATGCTGTTCTTGTAAAAGCCATAATGACCATAGTCTTACTGAAAAGTCATCTGAACCTGTTGCCACATATTGTCCATCTGAAGTTGTTGCTATTGAATTTATACTTTCGGTATGCCCTTTTAATAAACTGATTTTACTTAGTTTTTCTATTGGCCAGACTCGGATTATACCATCGCTACAACCAATTGCAAGAAATTTTCCATCTGGAGTTGGGATAAGGCTATTTGGTGTTGATGGGGTTATGTTTAAAGTACTGATTTCTTTGAATTTTTCAGTATCCCAAATTTTTATACACCCATCTTGAGAAGCGCTTATTAGCCTTTTATTGTCTTTTGTTAGGTGGAGAATGGATACAGGCTTTGAATGAGATGCAATTTCATATTCTTCTAGTTTAGTTTGTAAGTTTATTGTACGGATAGAACCATCTTCACATCCTAAAACGATAAAACTGTTGTTGGAAGATAATGAGATTGTCCAAAGCTCACAGTTGAAGCTTATTGAAGATAAGAACATCTTGTTTTGAGAGGTTGTGAAATAATTTATTAGGGATTTTAGAGAATAACTCTGGGTTTCAGATGCACTACTAAAAATATTTTGGCCTTCGATAACTTTAAGCATTATTATAAGTATATCATTTGCATATTGTTATATTTTTATAATATGTTTGAGGTTTTTTATGAATATAAATACTTTATTCAGAAATATGAAAAAGATTATAAGAAATTTATGTTTAGAATTAGAATGTAAAGGTTTTTTAATTATTAGATAAATTTTACTATTTTTAGGTTTTTATAATTTCTTGTTATGAAGGTGTATATAGGAATAAATAATTAAAGTGAAGTTTAACTTGTACCTTTGAGAGAATCATAAAGTTGATGGAAAATTGACAAGACTTGAGATAAATAAAAAAATACAAATTTGTAGTTTTTTATCAATGCTAAAATGCTTTATGTATAATTTATTACTGAAAAAATTATAATATGTGTGAAAATTTAGAAATGATGAGAATATATATAATGAAGTTTATAAAGTCACATACAATTTTTAAGTATAGATAGAATCATTATTAAATCTATTTTTTTCATATTCATAATGATAATCTGCTATTATCATTTATCAAAATTCTTTAAGTTTCTAACTTTTAACCATCAAGCAGTAACTAATAATAACTTATAATTTTTCAGCTAAAAATCAATATATATTAAAATATAAAGTTATATCTTTAAAGCACAGTTTTTATAAACATAAACTTTCAATTTATAAAATATTTACACAGAATTTCTTTTGAGCTTATAATCAACAAATCTAAATAATTTTTAGTTCATAAATTAATTATCAAATATAACATAAAAATATATGTTATTCATATCAATTATATTACTTGAGCCATTCTATAATATTACAGTTTTTTTTTGATAAGCTTAATACAGTTTTAAGCATTTTCAATTAGTTATGCAACATAAAAAAGCATTAAAAGCCTATAATTAAAAGTTTATATTAAAAACATTTGATTATATTTTCTCCCAGACCTTTCCTGTTAGTATTTAAAACTCCAAATAATCCATTATTACTTAAAAAAACCTAAAAAATAAATTTTAGCATCCATATCCTATTAAAAAATCAATCCATCTTCCAAAAAATATAAACTTAAAAAAACTTGCACTTTTACTATCCTTTTATAAACCCACAAATTCTTCATAGGCAATTAAACATAACTTAACCTCTTCATTAAGTATAACTCTCTAAAAAATCTATCTTCTTCTACAGTTTTAAATTCTACTCTAAAAACATCCTCAAAAACCCTAATTTTACTTTAACCCATAAACACTTTCTCTTACATATACCAACTTCAAAAACCAAAAACATATAAAAAAAAACTATCTTTCTATATTACAATATATCGAACTCCCTCAAAAGCATAAAATTTCAAAAAAACACACAAATTCCTCATCAAAAAACTCACCATCCTCCTTGTCAAAATTCTCATCCTCCAACACAATTTTTCATTTAAAAATTCCTAAAAAATCCACAAAACCTCCATACAAAAACCTAAACCTAAACCCAAAAAAAAACTAATAATTAAATATGAAAGGCAAAGCAAGCTTAAACATATACAAAAAACTCCTAAAGTACTTTTATACCCTACACATCGACATATTATCTGTGCAGATTTCCCGAGAAGATACATCAAGTATAATAATAAAAGGTCTTTCTTTTATATCCCCAATACTATTCATCATATACAACTGCAATTATACATTCCAAATAGAAATCCTTAAAAACCTCACTGGTTTTGATAGTATCAGTTTTATCTTTAATATCTTTTTATATTTAACCCCAGATGCTATAGTTATTAATATAGGCAAAGCTTATGCCTTACTTATTTTCTACTATTTTTTGCTTTCAGGGACTTTTGCATGTGTTTTACTACAAGTTTATTATATGAGAATAAATGAAAAACCAATGAATATACTTAATTATATGCTAAACTTAGGCTTTGTCCTGATATTTAAAGTCTTTCTTATGCCTATAGTTAGTCTTTTATTATCAGCTATACACAATCGATTTTGGACTAAAGATGATAGTCAATATGAAATCATGGCAGTTGGCGAGATATCTTTGGTGTTTTTGATATTTTTTATAGTCTTTTGTGGACTTTATTTAGTGTATTTTATAGAAAATGCTTATAAAGGAAGACAAGGTAAGTTGTTTTCATGCTCAAA
The DNA here is from genome assembly GCA_001970955.1 of Stentor coeruleus. Lineage (NCBI taxonomy): Eukaryota > Ciliophora > Heterotrichea > Heterotrichida > Stentoridae > Stentor > Stentor coeruleus. The sequence continues at coordinate 16,390 of MPUH01001227.1, forward strand.
CCATATCGGCGAGGTATTATGGTTTATAAACTCCTGGGCTATGAGTTTTTCTCATGTATTTCTGAATAAGAATTTTATATGGATAAACATAGCTAGGATTATCCTCCATGGGTTATGTTTACAGTACTTTATAAATAAACATCCTTATTATAATAATAAAACAAACAGGATTTTGGCTGTAGTTTTTTGTGTTAATATGCTTACATCTATGCAATTCCTTTTAGCTTACTTTTTACACAACGCTTACACTTTAGTTTTATGGTTTTTACTTGTAAATCCATGTATATCTTTTATTGTTCAAGGTAAAGTTATGAATTTTAATATCAAAGTTCAGAATAAGGATTTAGATGATATTATTGATATTGAGGAAGATTGGGAACTGGATGTTTATACACTAAAGTTTGTAGAAAAGTATGAGTTTATACAAAAAACAATCTGTTCTACGGATGTTTGTGATCAAATTGATGAACTCTGTGATAAATATGAGAATTTTATAAGAAACACTCGAAGCAAACCTAGTAAAAAAAAGCATGTTTTGAAATGTTTGTTTTTTATATATATAAACAGGTCAGAAAAGGCATATTACGAGTTTTTTTATAGCAATTTCGTGCCTTATAGTTTTTTCCCAACAATCCAACTGCAGAAATGCCGTAAAATCCTCAGTGACTTTAGCGTTTTAGAGCATTTTTATTCAAGTTACTTCACTTTGAACCTGAAATCCAAGAAAAGTGACCTAAAAGTTTGCCGTAATCTCCTCTCTTTATGTACTGAACTACACGAAAACTATTCAAGTCTATCAAAAATAGACAAAAAAGTTACGATGTTAGTGTATTTTCTTAAAAGGTCACTAAGATTATATGGGAAACTCATGAAAGACTATCAAAACCATGAAAGCTTAGAAATGTATGGGTCGTTTTTAACAGGGGTTCTCAACGACAACAAAGGGCTTAAATACCTAAACCTAGCAAAAACCATGAGTTCTGACCTAGGAAACGATAACACAACATGTTGGATTCTCGACTCAACTTCTGGCTTTTGTATTTTCAGTATTGAAAAACATGAACAAGGGCTTATTCTTGAATATAACCCTAATTTTCTTGAAATCCTCTCAATACAAAAAGAAATCGCCCCTGAAAATATTTTATCAATACCATTTCCACCTTTTGATAAAATTGCTATGGATATTATTTATAGTAAATATTTGAGTACAAAAAAACTAACTTTAATGGAAGATTGTTTTAGAATTGTTGCTGATTGTGAAACATTACTTATGGATATTGAAGTTAATTTATTACCTATAAAATGGAAGAAAAAAACTTGTTTACTTATGTCTTGTAAGAGAATTAGTGAGATTGTTATTTTACTTAATAATGATTATACAATTGTTGGGGTTTCAAAGAACTTTTTGAATGTTGTTTTAGGGTATAGTAATAGGTTTACAGTGCCGCAGATTATGAATAAAAAGATACATTATTTTTTGCCTAATTTTACAAAGAATTATGTGGAGAATGGGTTTTTCGAGTATGCGGATATGAATAATGGGAAGATGAGGATAAGTTCTAAGAGTATTAAATATAAGCATTGGTCTTTTGTTGTATTAATAATATCAAACATTCGTGGCTGCCTTTTTCGACAAACTTCAATGCTTAAAACAATCCAACGACGTCACAGTTTGAACATAATTCAGTTTTCTGATGTGCATAACGAGATATTTGATTCCTCAAAAATCATTGAAAACCCTGAGCCTAAGCTAATGCAAAACGAAAGCACTTTTGATTCTCGAAAATATGAATATGAGCCAGAGTCTTTTAGCTTATCCGCTCGTTCCAAAAAACAAAACTCTGACATTCTTCGAGATTTTGAGCAGAAAATTACCCTATTACAACTAATCTTAGTCCTTTTATACATTTTCAGTATACTATGTATAATTGGTATTCTGCTATTTTTATACTTTTACCTTAAATCTTTTGAAGAATTTAATACAGTAGAAAAAATCTCATATATAGCCAGCGAATTATTACAAATCTCATATTCAGCCAGAAGGCTTCAGCTGATAAATTCAGGTTTTTTCCTTTTAGAAGACCAAAATTATTATAGGGAATTATTAAAAAACTCTACATCAGCTATGCATGGATATTTGGAAGAAATTCAAAGTAGCAGTTTGAGTATAATAAAAGACCACAATCCTGATTTTACAAATGATATTGTCACTATTGTAACTTTAAATATGGATAATCAGATAATTGAAAAAATAAATTTGATTGAAGCTTTGAGGAAAATAGCAATAAATGCAGAGACCTTGGCGACTAGTGAGGTTTGGAAAAATTATGAGTTTTTAATGATTTATGTTAATTCTGTTGATGATGTTTTAAGACATATTATTGGTTGCATAGAAAAGATTAGTAAGAATTTTCATGAGGAAAAAGATCGGATTAGATTGAAGCTCATGCTTGTGATTGTTATACCACAGATTATTCTTATTGGTTTATTTTTCACTTTTTTTATGCCTCCGCTTATGCAGGTGAGTAAGATTTATAAGAGGGTTATTAAGGAAATTTTGTCAATTAAAAGGGATATGCTTATTAAAACTGAGAAAAGTAGTATGAGGAGAATGGAGGTATATCATAGAGAAATCCACAACTCAAAAAGTACAACTCGTAATCGCCGTCCAAGAATCCGTGACCAATGGGTTTATTACACATTCCTACTAATTTGCATTATAGGGGCTTATTTTGCACTACTCAACTTCCTTATAACCCTTCCAATTTCATCATTACATCTAGATCTTGAAAAATACACAAACAAAGATATGCTTTTTCTAAATATTTACATATACTCATCATATTACTGGGCTTGGGAAAATAATTACAGTTATTATCCTAACATATCTTATTATACAATACAAGAAACATACTCTATATACCCACAAATTCCTATTACAATATCTTTATTAAATTCAAAAATTTTCAACATTTTACATATTTTAAAAGAAAACATAAAAGACTTAGATATACAAAATTTCTTAATAGAATCCACATGTTTTAATACTGGATATTGTGATAATTATTTTTATAATGGACTTATAGGGGCTATTGATGATACTGTTATGGAAATTGAAAATTGGGTTAAAAACAATGGGAAAAATGAAGGGATTTTTGGATTGAAAAGAATGAATAATGTGATAAATGCTGTTGTTGAATTACAGACGATGTGCGAAAAATATGTTGCTAAAAAATTGGATCAGTCGGATTATATAAAAATATGTATTGTTTTGAATTTTCTGTTCGCTTTGAGCATTTTAGTGTTTTATAAAGGGTTTTTGAGAATGCTTTTTAAGAAAATACTTTTGTATGCAAAAGTTAGGATATTTTTTAAAATTAAGTAATTGAAAGTTGTTGTGTGGATTAAGGAGAAAGTTTTAAAGTGTTTTGTTAATAAAATATAGATGTTTAAAATATTTGTATTGAAAGTTTGATTTTTTGTGTTTGGTTTAGAATAGGTTGGTTATTAACAATTTTATTTTTTTTTATAGTAATTTTATTTGGAGTTTTTTAGTTTATTTATTATAAAGCATGTCTTATTTGTTATAAAGGTTTTGAATGTTGATTTATTTAGAATGTTGTGAGGATTTGCTTATGATGAATATATAGAAATTATAATTTTTATTGCAGTTTATCAGCACAATTTTGATATGCTTGATTTAATGCAAATAACTATTTTAGTTATAATTATGTATTTTTATGTTAATAGAATTATTGATTCGATTATTAATGCTGATGGGACTTTATAGTTTAGATTTATTTAAAAGTTTTTAATTTTAATACTGGGATATATGATAAAATATTAGATGGGAGAATAATCTTAGTGATGTGAAAATTTTATTTAATTAATGCTAAAAGATATTTAAATATAAGATTTTAGTGTATTTAGACTGTTTTCAATATCAAGTTGGAAAAATTATTTTAAATCTTATAAGGACTTTACCAAATTCGATATATCAGGTAATAATCTTTGCTTTTTGTTACAAAAGCAGCATTAAAAAGCATTAATAAATTCCATATTTTACTTATAAAATAGTAAATTAAAAAGCATTAATAAATTCCATATTTTACTTATGCAACTCACTAATAAAATCCCTTAACTAAAATTATCTTCGTCTATTAAAAAAAAAAAATTCTTAATCCTAGCAAAAATAATATTTTAGTATGGATAAATAATAATAATTTATATGGCTTCATCAAAACTCACCAAAGAAAATATGCATGCTGAATCGCATTTCCTGTTCCTCACATGGCGTTCTTATGACCTGACC
>MPUH01001228.1:0-20701 GCA_001970955.1 Stentor coeruleus
CTGCTCCACTTATGTGTGCAGGAGCTACAGTTTATAGTCCTTTAACAAGAGATCTTAGCTCTGGTATGAAAGTTGGTATTATTGGTGTTGGTGGATTAGGACATTTAGGAATTATGTATGCTAACAAAATGGGATGTGAAGTAACAGCGATATCAACTTCTTTAGATAAAGAAGCTGAAGCTAAATCTTTTGGTGCACATCATTTTCTTGTTAGTAAAGATCTTAGAGCTATAAACAGTAAAGAAAGAACTTTTGATTATATTTTAGATACAGCATCAGCATATAGTCTTGATATTAGTACAACACTTTTAAAGCCTAGAGGGGTTGTGACTATTGTTGGAGTTCAAGAAGGTCCTGAGCATCATCCTTTTAATGCATTTAATATTATTGCTAAGAATCTTACAGTTAAAGGCTCAGCTGCTGGGTCAAGGCTTGAGACTGAGAATATGATTGAGTTTTCAGCAAGACATTCGATATTCCCAAAGTCTGAAGTATATAAGTTTTCTGATTTCAAATCAGCTATATACTCTTTAGCTAGAGGTATTCCAAGAGCTCCAAGATATCGAGCTGTTCTAGAAACTGCTTCGTTCTTTGAAAGCTTTACCCCTAGTAATTAGAAATTATCTTTAGTTTATTTTCAATATATGAACAATTTTCCTGTAACTTTAATAAAATAATATTTATCCTTCTCATCAAATCATTCTTAAATCCATTATCCTACATAATCCCCTAAGGACCATTTTTTGCCGTATATGAATATTTTCACCATACCCAAACTTTACACCAATATTTCACCATATAAATGGCATCCTCACATCAAGATCATAGTGATAGGTCAAGCATACTATGTGATATCGGCGATGCCCATGGTATTGCAATTATATCAAAAGTTGCAGGTTTAGACGTTGAATACGTTCCATTCCGTCATGNTCAAAAGTTGCAGGTTTAGACGTTGAATACGTTCCATTCCGTCATGCTCCTCTTCTAGATAATGAAATTCGTGTTCGAGTCACTGACTCAGGGTTATGCCAAAGTGATGCTTTTATGATGAAAAATGGCTGGGGAATGACAGTTTTCCCTATGGTAGCTGGGCATGAAATATTCGGCATAGTCACTCATGTTGGTGAAAAGGTCACAAAATTCCAAGTAGGTGATCGTGTAGGTCACGGGCCAGTGAAAGATAGTTGTGAACATTGCCAAGATTGCTTGCTAGGTTTCAACAACATTTGCTCACAGAATAAATTTGGTGTTAGTACAGAATTTGGTGGTTTTGCCACATCTTTTCAATCTCGTGCTAATAATTTTACAAAAATTCCAGATAATATTCCAGGATCAGCTGCTCCACTTATGTGTGCAGGAGCTACAGTTTATAGTCCTTTAACAAGAGATCTTAGCCCTGGGATGAAAGTTGGTATTATTGGTGTTGGTGGATTAGGGCATTTAGGAATTATGTATGCTAACAAAATGGGATGTGAAGTAACAGCGATATCAACTTCTTTAGATAAGGAAGCTGAAGCTAAATCTTTTGGTGCACATCATTTTCTTGTTAGTAAAGACTCTAAAGCTGTAAACAGTAACGAAAGAACTTTGGATTATATTTTAGATACAGCAACAGCATATAGTCTTGATATTAGTACAACACTTTTAAAGCCTAGAGGAGTTGTTACTATTGTTGGAGCTCCAGAAGGCCCTCAGCATAATCCTTTTAATGCATTTAATGTTATTGCTAAGAATCTTACAATTAAAGGCTCAGCTGCTGGGTCAAGACTTGAGACTGAGAATATGATTGAGTTTTCAGCAAGACATTCGATATCCCCAAAGTCTGAAGTATATAAGTTTTCTGATTTCAAATCAGCTATTGACTCTTTAGGTAGAGGCATTCCAAGAGCTCCAAGGTATAGGGCTGTTCTAGAAACTGCTTCGTTCTTTGAAAGCTTTACCCCTAATAATTAGAATTATGCTTTAGCTTAGTTGAAATATATGACTTTTGTATAAAAGTTTCATTTTAAACTTCTTTTTGATTTTATTTGAGTTTGATGCTAGGGTTTATTTATGATTAAAAGAATGTGTGGTTTGTTAGGGATAAATATATGATATAAGGAAGAAAGGAGGGTATGAACCTTTAGGATTATTTGAACTTTTTAGAAGAGATTAAAGAAGGTCGCTGATAATTTTTGTGGCTGATTTGGGTTTTATCGATATTGATTAATGATGCATACTCTAATAAAAGAATTATATCAAGAATCTATATTTTCTGCAACCATATTCAATATTCCACATCCACTATCTTAACTAATAGCAAGGCTAATCTTTTTCAATCCAAGCTCTAGTTCATGACTATTTATTCATAAATCATTTATATTCACATTTATCTATAACAATTTTCAAACCAAAATCTCTCATACAATAAAAATTCTCAAACCCTAAAACCTCATAAAACTCTATAAAAATCACTTACAAATGCCTGTCAAGATCTCATAAAAAAATCAAAATTATCATCATTTCAAAAACCTTTGCAAAAAATCTCTACTTTTAATTTCACAACCTGATATACTTAATTTATTAATGAACTACATATTTTATATATAATTTTATCATTATTCCGTAAAAATCCTTATCAATATCTTTTTGCATATCATAAACATAAGTTCACATTGTATTTTCAAACTCTGTAAAACACAGAATCTTAATGATTGACAAAACATCTCTAATCAACTCAACAATTTAAAACCCCACAACAGTAGTTTCTTTATAATCACATTTCTGACAATACATTTTATTTTGATACAGCAAACAAACTTTTATGTATACTTCCTTTATTTAATTCATCTATAAAATCATTAAAAAAAGAAATTTCAGCTGAAGTCACATCTTCAGACATTCTCCAAATTTGATTTGACATTTCCTCATTCATTTCAATTTCATTAAAAGATAAATCGCCTTGTTGTTTTTATAGATGCATCAAGTAATTAATAATTTTATTTATAATAGCAGTATTAGGGTCTGTAATTTAGCATATAGAACTTTTACTGAACTGTAAATAACATGAGGACTTGAAAATATTTAATTGATCTTCATAGAAATCAATGATGAAATCTATAATAAAACTGTTTGATTTGAGTGAGATATAATACGAGAGGATTTTCAGATATTTAGACAAACTTAATAAATTATCTGCTGATTCTCTAACATTTTTAAATAAACCCGCCATTTGTCTTCTGAGATATTTACTTAAAAATCAGTAATTTTAATTATGTTTTATTATAAATTGCGATTTTATTATGTCAATATTTTAAGAAAAAAGTTTGCTAATTTTTTTTTGTTCATATAAAATTGAGAGTTTTCATTTTGGATTCCTGAAAATATGCATTTTTATAACTAAATGGCTGGTAATTGATAAAATTTTAAGGATATTTAAATCATAAAATGCATAAGTTGTGATATGATATCGTATTTTTCAAAGGAAAACCATTTTTCAACCCTTTGAAAAAATATATTTTATTTAAATCATTATAAATAAGGTATATCATTGTTATATTAGGAAAAATGCCATGAGAATATTCATTAATTTAGTTTAGAATTTAAAAGCCTATTCATTAAAATAATAACAATCATTGCTGTTAGATTTCTAAATCTCTATTATCTTATCATAAGCACATAGACTAAATGTCTAAGTCTAATTATCCTCTTAATAAAAATCTAAAATCCTATAATTGTTTATAATCTACTCCATCCAGTTCATCCTAAACAAAAGCCTTTAACACAATTTCCCATCATCTTACAATACAAAAAACCCACTCCGTTTTTATCCCATTTTTCAACATTTTCCCTATACAATTTCCCCATTTTCCATATAATAATTTAAGCTTAATATACAAGCCTAAGCATTCTAAACTAAAATTCTTTCATTAAACCTCACTATAACCCTATCTCAACCTCTCTTTCATCTTCCTAACCTTTAATTTTATCAACCAGAACACCATATATAAAATATTTTTTTTCTGAATTCTTGAAACTTTCTTTAAACAAAACTCCCTACTTCTACTCATAATTCTAACTTCAAATATTGTTTCCTAATCATCCCAACTATCTTCTTTATTTTATTATCAAAAAATTTCAAAATTCTGCCAAGCCAAGGAAAAAACTTTTATTATATAATTTTTTTGAAATTAACTTGAGGAAACAGTCAATAAGTTAACTCAAAGATTCTTATAAAAATAATGAAAAATATAGTATATTTTAGACTATATAGCCTATGTTTGATAGGTAAAAAAATTATAACGCTATGTAAGTTAAGAATAATGTCCATTAAATAAATTCTTTTTAGAGGCAATGAAAGACATTCCTGATGATTACTCCCTTGAAAACTTCAAACATGATTACCAATTGAGAGATTCGCTTGTTGAAAGACAAATCCCAAGTAGTTCTGATAGAGAAAAGCTTCATAGTTGGGTTATTGACCTATTTCCTGATCTGAAATGTTCAGTGCAAACTAGAATTTTGGGGTGCTATTATCTAGATGAGTTTCTCTTAAAAAAACCTGAAATAAATCCTCAAGTGTATCAGCTTGCAACAGTTATATGCCTAGGAATCGCCCTCAAATTTGAAGAAAGTATCATTTTGACTCCAAAAAACATTTCTGAATTATTTAACAATAGATATTCAGAAGAAAACGTAACTACAGTAGAATTGTATATACTAAAAGCTCTTAATTGGAGACTTGCACAAATAACCCCATCAGATGTTATTCGAAGTCTTATTTTCGCTACGTGTGAAAAAGGAGACCTCACAAAAATCATTGAAAAGGCTGAATTATTCGCCTTGGTAGGTATTTTATCTAACAAAACAGCAAAATATAGGGAAGGGTTTCTTGCTGTTGCATGCACATCTTTAGCTTTGAAAACACTAGGATTTGTATCATTCCTTGAGGAATGGTGGCTTTCTGTAAGCAAAACTTTGGAAATATCACGGCAGGACGTTGAAATGATTGAAAAAAAGATTATTAATTTGGTAAGTTAAACACTTTTGTGTTTGGTATGATTACTTATTAGAAATTGTATTAGATAGGGATACATTTTTATGGCTATCTCTTAATATTTTTAACTTTATTGTCTGAAAGTACTGATTAGTTTGTTTTCCATTTAAATTTTTCATTAGGAACAGCTTTTTCTGGCTGGATCTCAATTTTTTTAGTAAATTTTTGTTTTTATTACAAAACCAAAGATAGGATTATAATAAGAAGGGGGAAATTACAGGTAAAGGCTAAATGAAGAGGGTGCTAAAATTTTAAAGTGATTTTTTGAAAGTGTTTTTATATTTGTTGTGTGGTTATTTATACGGAAATATGGATACTAAATATACAAAGTTGAAATGAGAATTTTTATATTAAAAACGAAGTTTAGGCTATATACACAAAAGCTAAGCCATAATCATAATCTTATACAATTTGACATGTTTCTTCATATAATTCATTTTCTTTGATTTTGCTATCAGTTTTTTATCTAACATTAATATATTAATCAATACAGATTAAAAGTTGAATTATATTAAGGTTTATATAGTGACAGAAAATAATCCAAACAATAAATATCCTCATATATAAACTCTTAAATCAAAGTAAAAGAGATAATAATCCATATATAAGCCTATCTTTTATCTTAAAAATATTTTTAAGCATATTTTATTACCACTTAAGATCTTAAATTTTATTTTTATTGTTTAAGTTCTAATCATCCTTTAATTTTAGTTAAAACTTTCTTAGAAAATAATATATTACTTTATTTTCCATATTAGATCATTTTTATTCATTCTGACAAATGATTTAATTTATATACATAATGCCTTAGATATAAAATGATTTTTAATCAGAGGTAAGGAAAATGTATTGTTTAAAACTAAGGATTTTTTTGTGTATATAAGGGAAGTAAGATGCAATGAATAAAATAATTGAAATTGTTTTAAGATCAAAAAATAATAATTTATATAATAATTTTAGGTAATTAGAACAATTAGTATAGGATAAATTGTATTGAATTGATTAAAGTTGTATTGGTATAAAATAGGGAAGTGGTGGGTATAGTAAAAATATAATTACAAAATGTGATGATTTAAATAAAACTGTAATTGCTAGGAAGTATAGTTTCGAGGCTGAATGGAAATTGTTATAGTTTGTAAGTAAAATTTATATAATTTTGTGTTTCTTTATTTTTTTTGATGATCTACAGGTAAGAAAAAGGTTGATATCTAATAAAACTTCGCAATGATCAGGAAATTTAAATGCTCTGATTTGCTAAGGCTCAGATAGGATAATATTTCCACACCAAACTAAAAATGTATAAGACTTTGGATGTTTTGTAGGAAGTAAATAGAAGGGTAAAATAAAATATTTATTATCTAATCTGACCATTGCAAAATTATTAGTACTATTTTTATATCCAATTTAAACCCTCAGTCTGATATCGTCAATATCACAAACCCAATTCAAAAACCCCAATCAAAACTTTATCTCAAATTTTTTCAAACCCTATTACCCTATCTATAAGCAAATTTTATTTTCTAATACTTTCAATATACTTTTAAACATCAGCAACATATTAAAAGCGAAGTTTTTATTCTTCTTCTCCTTGTTCAACCCTAGGAAGCCTAAATACTTTAATAGGCTTCCTCAACCTTTGAGGATTCGACATTTTGTGTATTCTTATGATATTTAACGTTGGTTTGATATCTTCAAAGACTACAGGTGTTTCTTCATTTTTACATGCACTTGATGTTAACCTTCTTTTGTTTAAATTTTTCATTCCTTTGTTTCTTATTGTATAATGACCTATATCACTGTTAGGTGAACTACTTCTACTATCATTACTAGAACTAACAGTACCTAAATAAAGATTACTTGATGCACTTCTAGTAAGTGATCCTCTAGTTTCTACTACTCTAATTCTGAATTTAGGTGCTTCTAAGGTAGTATTTTTTCTTACTGAATCTTCTTTTACATCTTTCCACCCACAAAGTCCAATGTCAAAATTGTAGCTACTCTCTGTGGCATCACTACCGATTTTGTCGCTTTCTTCTGAGAGAAATTTAATTAAATGCTCTTCATTCATTATTATATTTTTATCTTAGCATAAAGAATATCTTAATCTGATTTGCAACTCCTACTACAAAACGACTACCTCAACGACTCTGAATTTGATTATTTTAAAACTACTTTACAAGTTCATAGGCCAAGAGAATATTTGATAAACTCTTCTAAATGAATCTAAAATAATTAAACAAGCTCGATTACTATAGACACATATATATCGATCAAAGCTGTATTCTTATAAAAAAAAACAAACATTTTTGTCCTTTTATATTGTACTTTACTTATGAAATTTATAAATTCTCTAAGTCTTCATCAAAAACTTGATGATTTTCATAATATTGAAATGATTTTAAAGAATAGGTTTAATTAGAAGAAGTTTAAAAAAATCCAAACATGATGACAATGAAGATATTATAAAGAACATTTAAGCATTCCTTTTGGCTACACAACATTTTTTAAATGCTTTTCTAATATTAAAACTTTTATTAAAACTTTTACGCAAACTATTATTAGTTAATGCAATAATTGGATTTTAGATATAGTTTCTCTAATATTTTATAATACCAACAACATAAAAAAAATTATGCTTATTGTTTGTATATACTGATAAAGATTCAAATATAAACTCCTATCAAAATTAGATTTTATTATATATATTAAAAGAATGAATAGTTTTGCTATATGTTAACATTATGAATTTCAATAAATCATACTTGTCTCATCTTATTATATTAAAAAAATTATTTAAATTAAAGCTCTTTGCACTTTAATTTTTATATTTATAAACTTTTATATATAAAGCCATAACAAATATTCACTTATTTTTAGATATTTCGCAAGAGTTTTCAATGTTGGGTTTATTAAGTTTATCACAAATTACTATTTTATATACTTTTATAACTTTATTGTAAGATTATTATAAATATATATATATATATATATGATTTACTAAGAGATCCTTCCATTTCGAGGTTCACAACTCTTATGCTGATTTGGTTTATGTAAAAATATTATAATATAACTTTTCAAATTTTTTTTTACTTCAGAATCATTTTAAGTTAGTTCTTGGTTGATAGAATCATATTTTTTTCCCCAGAAAATGATTGGCTATCATGAAAATTTACCGAAAGGAGCCAATAAAATATATTTCCCAGTTAAAAGCATTTTTGATAGAAAGTAAATCAAACTGAAAAACTGGGAAAACTCATGCTTATTTTTTGGATCCTTTATAACACAACAAATAATTTATTTAATAATAACTTCTATCATTGAAAGCACCCATAATTCCTCTAGAACTAAATGTCCAGTTTGCTATGAATACCATAAAAACTTCAAGACATGCCTAAAGCAAGCTGAATTCTTCAAGAAAAACAAGGTGAACACAAGACTTGCCTCAATCATTTTGACGCTAAAGAAAAGAAACAGTAAATACCTCCTGAACCAAATAAAGAGTCACATAACCAGCGACAACGAGTGGTTTAATATACCGAATCTGCCTAAAGAAAGAGATCGTAGGACAAACAAACCTCGATCGGACAAGGTTTAAACCATGCCACCTTAACTATCACCCACTTTAAACTTTAAACTTCTATCATTGCTTCATTATGAATAACCTATAAATATCTATTATTTAACTTTTTAAATATTTTAACTACATATTTATGTCTTCATACATCATTTTTTTTTATTTATCATATCCAAGTCTTAATTTTCATTTTCATTTTAACAGAGAACTGTTTGTCTAATATCTGAAAACTATTTTAGAATTTTTGTTATTAACATAAAATTTTATCAATAGGATTCATGATATATTATAGCATATTAACTAAAAAAAATTATAGTATCAAGTGAATTTTTTTTCTTCCATAATTTAATAATATTCCTGATATGAACATATCATATATTCTTGCTTCTAAAAACTATCACATTTTATCTTAATTATAGTCAAATAAAAAAAAATAAAACAACAAAGCAAACTATAAGTACTAAAAAAGCACAATTTCAATCTAAGGCAAATCAAAAAATACTCTCTCTCTCCGAACAAAAAAATGTATAAATTATTTTCCCATTGCCATAATAAAGCTGTTTTTTTTAATGATAGATCGTCCGAAAATCCCTTTCAGCCGCAGGAAATTTTCTACGTCAAACCCCGAAGTAAATTCTCAGGCAATATCATTAACAGACTTAATGGGTAATATTAAATTCAAATTCCTAAGCCAAGTCAACTGTGTAAACCAATTCAAAGAAAAAGAATTCAAAAAGGTCAAAAACACAGTCACAGAATCAAAGAAATCCATTGTATATCAAAGTATTAAAAGCCCAGGTATAATCCAAAACTATCAATTAAACGGTCTTTCAACTAGCAAGAATTTACCTATTAGCCCAATTATTGACAGAAAATTTGTAGGTGAAATTCGAGAGGCACGCATTAAGAATATAGAAAGTATTCTTAGTAAATGTGATGAGTATGCTAATAATAAGAAGATGAAAAGGCTACAGTCTCTACCTAAGATTGTGAATTGTGATGAGATTAATATGAAGGTTCGCAAAACTAGGAAAAGAAGACTTACAGAGATAGAAATAAGAAATATTCATAAGGATATGATTAATCTTGATTGAGTAAATATTAATTGTTTTTTTTTTAGGGGAAAGTATGATGTTTATGTTTTAGGTTTGTGGAAGGTTTTTTACTTTTTAGTTATAGGATGATATTTTTAGTGTTTATAGTTTTTCTTGGTTTTATTAGATTTTTTTATAAAGAGTATTGAGGATAATAGGTTTAGTTATAATGGTTAGGATAATGATTTCTTTTGAGATTAGGAGTTTCTTTTTGGGGAAATTGATATAGGTATTTTTTTTGTTTTTTGGAGAGAGTTGAATTATTTTAAGATGCTATTTTATTTTGAAGGCTTTGTGTTATTTTTTAATTAAAATTTGGTTGATTTTTTGGTAGATTAGGGTTATTTTTGATAGAGATTAAATTTAGTGATTTTATGAGCATTTAAGGTGTTAGTAATGTTTTAAATATATATTTTTAAAGATAGTTTTTTTTTGGATAGAGTTAAGGCTGTTAGTAAAGCAGTTTTGGTTTCTATTTAAAACAAATAATGAATTGTACATTCAACTAGAGTGCTTTAGTGCAATATTGATTTATATACTATTTTACAATCAATGAATAACCATAATAATTAATTTATTCAACTATATTATAAGTGATAATTTATAAGAGCTTGCGATATTATCACAAAGCCAACTAATGATCACATTTATTACCACTTTTAATATAACTCATCTATATAATACTAATCAAAATATTCCTAGCCCTTCACCACACAATATTCCTCCAACAATTCATCATATTTCCTATACTTCCGATCTAGTCCAATATTTTAAATTAACTTAAACAACTTTACAGCCACTACAAAATCCTCCAAAATTGCCATAAAAACTATAAAAAAAATTAAATTAACTTAAACAACTTTACAGCCACTACAAAATCCTCCAAAATTGCCATAAAAACTATAGAAAAATCCAATTCACATAAAATCTATTTTCTATACCCAATCACACTTCCTTTAAAATAAATTTATCATTTTTTACTTTATGATAAAATTTCCCATAGACCTAACACACAAAATCAAATCAACTTATCATACCAAATAAAATAAACGCTTTTCTATTACAAATGAAATACCATTTTCCATATTATATTACAGTCTAAAAGATTTTAAATCATTTGTTATAATGGATAGAAAAGGATATTTATTTAGCGAAGCTGAATCATTGCAAATAATTACAAAGGAGCTTAAGGAGAATGAAAAAGATAAAGAGTCTTTATATAATTTTGACTTTAAAAATGAACAGATGAAACAAGGTCGCTTTTTATGGGAGATTACAGAAGTCCAGGAAAATCCATGTCCTTAAACTTGGTGTTATTTTATTTTTTGATATAAATAAGTTTAGTTTTATAAGAAAAGGTATTTTTCTAGACTAATGTATTTACTATAGGGAGGAAAATCTAACACGTGTTACTATTAATATGCATGAAAAGTAGTTGATAAGGTATATGAACGATAATCAGATTGTAATAGATATCTTTATAAAAAAAAATATATATATATATATGCTATCATATTATATACATAACCATATGGAATAAATATATGTAGCAGTGTATGATTTATAATAAAATCATAAGCGTTGTTAGTGTATTTTAATATACTATTTATAATATTATAATGTTGAATATAAAATAAATTTATTGAATGCATATAGAGATAGGATATATACAGGAAAAGTATATATAATTGTCAAAAAAATAGTATGATTATAGTTGATTTTTATGTTTTGTTTAGAAAAATAGAAAGATACCCTAAGAAAATTACACAGTTAAGTGGATATTTATAGGTATAAAAATAATAAAAATATTTAAATTGGATGATAAGTCTAAAAGGTTATTAAGCAAAATGGATAAAGAGATTTTAGTTGTTGTACTTTTGTGTTATCATATATCAGAATCAAATAAAAAAGATTTTTGATATAAGAAATTGGTTAATCATAATTCCCAACATATAAAAAATAATAACTAAATTGATGCATTTTATATTTTATAGTAGATCAGTAGAAGATGCTTTCAAGGCATATGAGATTTTAAAATAATTTGTATAAGAAACATAATTTTCAGCATATAAAATTAGGAAATATACTTTCATTTTTATGTAGCAGCTAATGAAAATTCAAGTATCTATCGAAATATGCATGATTTCATTATTAAAAGCTCTAGTAATTTATATATTATTATCTATGATAACAAAAGGTAAACAATATTAGGCATTACTGTCATTATAATTTAAAAATCATCAAGTTTTTTTTTGTGATAATTTGGCAAAATTTAGTTTTTTATTATTTAGTGTGTGGAGATAACAATATTCAATTTTAATTTAATGTGTTTAGCATTGAAATATTAAGAAAACTTTCTATAAGTCAAGCAATGCGAATAAAAAACAATAATTTGAATAAGTTGCTTTAACATTGAAAATATATGAAATAAAAACAATATATGATACACTTATAAACTATAAACTTTCTTATAATATTCTCTTTACTCTTTTACCTAATCATGCAAAATTTAAGTATAAGTTTTAGCTTTATTCATCTAACTCCTATGATTACAAGTAAAAAAAAGTATTTTATATCAATTTGCAATCCGAAATTAATCTTTCAGATTGTATTTCACATAATAAACTAATCCTTTCAAAAAAATCATATTATCCAACAACAACAAAAAATCTTAAAATCCACTATTTTTCACATACTAAAATATACCTTCATACAAATAATCCGATTCACAAAAAAAATACACTTAAAATCATATCATAAGTATCCTAAACTCAATAACACTACATAAAAACTACATAAAAATAAGCAAATTCACAAAATATAAGGAATAAAAGTAAATAAACAATACACAAACATAAAAACTATGCAAAAGTATACAGAAATACAAAAAGTATATAAAAATAGATCCAGTCAGACCCACTTGCAAGCCTAAAGCTATAAGCCCAAAGGTCATCACTCAATGACAAGTACAAGTACCTGATCGAGATATCCCAATTGGCTGCAAGAGCACAAATCATCCTCCTGGAGCGGGTTATCGCCTGTTTTGATGAAGTAAATAGGAAAAATCACTATAGAAGTGATCCTGTACGAGTACAGTCCTAATCTTATCTATCCCTATTTCTTTTTATACTAGTTTTTCTCCATTTTTCATATGGGACAAACACTATATTACCCTTTTTAAGCTTTTTTTTACTAGAAATTCCTTCACTATCCACTGTTTTTAATTGTCTTAGCTTCTTTAAACATATCATCTATTTACAAAACTTTCTCTCAAATTCTTTATAAATTCTTCTAATCAAAAAAACTTGATTTTAAACTAAAAAGTTCTGAGAATTGAATTTTGTATTATAAATTTTAGAAAACCCAAAATTATCAAGTTGAATCATCTCGGCAGATTTATTAGAAATAAACAAAGGTTTTATAGGCTATAAAGTTGTGATAAAAAATATAAACTTCTAACTTTTTACAATTTTCCTTATTCGTCAAATTCTGCCGAGTTTGGAAGATTTACTTTTTTTTAATGATTGTAATCATTTAATGACTCCTTTAAATCTTCTAATTTTAACCCTTTAACGAATTTCTTCATATATATTTATCCTTAAATTAAGTATGATAAGAAAAAGTATTAAAGATTATTTATGATATACAAGTGATGAATAAATAAACAAAAAACCCTAGTTTGGTTTATAAAAACAAACTTTTTGTTAAGTGATATTCGTTAAAGTTTGTATTTGTGGCATGATCATGGTAAAAAATCTTACTTGGTAATTTGATCATGCTAGCGAATTCAAGCAAAAGCAATGCAGTTTATATAAAAACTTAATTGTTTGATGGGGAAAAATCTCTGAAACTAAGAGAGTCATTTAAAGAAACAACTTATAAGCTAAAAAACAATAAATTTAACTATACAGCTAATAGACTGAAATAAAATCTTCCAAATATTTGTATTTATTATTTTCTAAATAATTATAACTATAGAGATAAACTATATTCTCTTGATAAAAACAATTTACTATTGGTTTGAGCATTTTTTAGTAATATTAAATGATTATTGTATATCAGTTTATACAAGTAAAGATATGAAGACAGAATATAATGGATAGAAAATATAAAAAAAGTTGTATTGAAATAATTTCTAATAAATATATTATGTCTATTATTGTCTTGCAATTTTTCTTTTGTTTATGTATGATTGTTCTTTAGGTATATGGATTAGTGAGGATTTTCATTAGTATAATTATATTAGGTGTTATATATGGTATAAAATTTATGAATAAAAGGTGTTTAAAGTACGCTAAGTTACTTTATGTATTTTTTTATTGATGAATACTATCTTGTTGATATCACTGATTATCATCTTGAAGCTGGCGAATTTGGCCAAGGACTTTTTATGATGATAAATCTTACAATTATAGTGAAAAAAATATTCTATATGGAAAATATTAATCTTCATATAAAAATGAGGATTTTTTAATATAAAGCATAGACTATAAGGATTTTATTCAAATCCAAATCTAAAACACATCCTCAAACATAATTCCAAAAGCATCATAAAAAACCCTCTAGATGATCAATATTACTTCAACCAAAAAAAAATAGCACATCAACACCACAAGCAAAAAAATATCAAACAAAATGCCCAACTAGCCTACTTCAAAGTTAACAAAAAATAAATTTCAGTCACTAAAACTCAAAGCCTAATATACAAAAAATAAGCCCATTACCCTATCTTATACCCAAAGTAATAAATAATTTAATAAAAATGAGTTATTTCAAACCAGACTCTGATGAAAAACCTCCTTCCGAGATCATTGATTTACAAAAAGCCTGCCGACTTGGCGACCTACAATCAATAAAAACCGCTTATCACGCAAATCCTGATAAACTCAACCAAAAAGATGATAGCTTAGGATGGACACCTTTATACAGGACGGTTATCTGTGGGCACTTTAAAGCATGCCAATTTTTACTTAAATGTAATGCAGACCCAAATATTCCAAACAATTTAGGTGAAAGTCCTTTACATCAAGCTGCTGATAACTCCCAATATCAAATAGCTGAACTTTTGTTGCAATATCATGCAGACCCAAATCTTCAACAAAACGAAGGTGATACACCTTTACATCATGCAGCTTTTAGAGGAGATTCAAAAATGGCTGAATTGTTATTAAAGCATAAAGCAGACCCAAATATTCCAAATTTCATGTTTGGGAGGACTCCTTTACATAGTGCGGCTGATTCAATGCATGAAGAGACTATAAAAGTTTTACTTGAATATAATGCTGACCCATATTTACAAGATAGACAAGGGAAGACTCCTTTAGATTTAATTCAAAATCAGCCCTTGAGAAACTTTATAGAGAATTTTCAAAGTAATTCATCAAGAACAAGTAGCGAAGAGTGTAAGATAAGTACTTTTGGTAAAGAATCGATGAAATTCGAGTTTTTCGATAGCCCAAACCTTCCTCAGAACCAGACGGTATTTGAACCAGATGCTGAGACGAGTATTGTTGCAAGGAAAAATCAATTAAAACCTTTATATGAGTGGTTAGAGAAAATTAATTTACAAGAAGTATATGAGATTATGTGTGATGCTGGATATGATGATATAGATAGTTTGATAAGTCAAATGAGATCACCTTTACCTATGTCAACTGAAGAACTTGCTAAAATAGGGATTAAAAAACCAGGTCATAGATATAGAATTGTTATTAAACTTGAAGAAGATTCTGGTATATATTCTAGAAGGTTTAATAGGAAAACATATGGCAGTGAGGTTAATCAAGGGTTTTGGAAATGTTGTAATGTGCCAAGTAATACAACTTATGGGATTATTGGGACTATTTCTATAAGAGAATGGCTAAGGACATTAAAACTAGAAGAAATTATACCGAAATTCATAGACAGTGGCTTTGATGATTATGAAATGATGATATCGCAAATGATGTCTAGATATCCGATTACTGATGAAATTTTACTTAATGATATTCAAGTACTCAAGCCAGGACATAGAAATAGGATATTAGGGAAACTAAAAGAAGAAGTTAAGAATATATTGGATAAAAACGAACAGTCATTACAAATTGAAAATGTTTCTAAACAAACATCTTGTGATACTTGTGTGCTTATGTAAATTTAGGTTTGTGAATAATAAATAAAAGCGTTTAAGATAAAATTCTAAGGGTTTGGGAGTATTATTGATGAGGGTATATGTATTTGGGGTCTAGGTTTTTTTTTGTACTGGAACGTACCTTGAAGTTTTTCTATTGTATGGCTTTGGGCTTTAGAATACTCGATTCTCATAGGTTTGCCTAGAAAATTAAATCCTTGTAAGTCTTTCATTGCTAAAACTGCAGAGTCTACTTTGTCAAAAACTATAAAAGCTTGTCCACGAAGTTTGCCGGTTTTCGAGTTTTGGATTTCAAGAATGTACCCATATGTGCAAAATAAATGGTATAATAGCTTTTTGCTTTCGTTTTTGTTGACTTTATCGTTTAGATTTCTGATATATAAAGTTTGACTTAGATTTTCCATTATAAGCTAATTCTTATATTTTATTAGTTTTGTTTTTAATGTTTTTGATAAATTCATGATGATTATAGATAAGAATGATAAGTTTTTTTTATATGATTACTAGGTTTAAGGTTAGATGAAGTCATTATGTTATTTTTGAAAAAGTAAGGAATGAAGAGATATTGGAAAGGATTTGGAATAAATTTTATATTTTAATGAGGTTTATGATTTTGATTAGAAAAGATTAGAAAAAAGTTTTAAAATAAAATTGGCTGGTGATGTAAACTTTAATGCTGGCGACTAAAATCTTTTAAGAGAATAGCTTTGGTGATTTTTTTAAAGTAGTCTGTATACTGAAAAGAATTAATAATTGACATATTTAGTAAAAAAACATAAAAAATTATAAGGTCTACAAGATTGCTTATCTAAATTTTCATAACAAACTAGTAAAACTATACGAATTCATATGAAAATATCCTTATATCATTAAAAAAATTATTTAAATACACATACAAATCTTTAGATTATAATTTAAAAACAAATTTTTACCTATATTTTATAATCTAATAATTAGTATCTAACTTATTAAACATTATTTGTCTCTACCATTTTCTCATCTATAATCCTTTTTAAATGCGATACAAGAAACTCTGTAGCCATCTCATAATTATTAAAACCTGCAGTTTGCTGGACGCTTTTCATCAAAGTATTCCATCTGTTTTTCACAGCATTTTCAGTCCTCCCAATTAAAGTTTTCGAAATCATACTCCACTTTTTCCCTAAGACTCTAAATTCATTTATCAGTTTTAAATCTTCTTCATACGTCCACTCTCCTTTATTTATATCAGGGTTTAGATGATTATTCCACCTTTCCCTGCAGTTTTTGCCTTTTCTATCGCTAGTGAATTTTTCATTTATCGCCTTGGCAATTTTGGCCCACTTTTTAATCCCGAATTCAGCTACAAGTTCTTTTAAGACAAGATCTTCTTCATGACTCCATGACTTAGTTTTGATTCCTCCTCTTGGTAAAGCTACAATATTATTTGGCATCTCATGGATCATATTGGCAAGAGTGTAGACAGGGACAAAAGCTCCTGTAGCATAATTAGGGATACAAGGCACCCAAACTACCCCAGTTAAAGGGAATCTAGAATGAACTATGTCCATTATTTCTATTATATTTGATTAAAACCGAAGTTTAAAATTGGGATATATTGGATTACTATAACTACTTAAAAAAAAAATTCACAGCTTGAACTCATTAGAACTTAATACATAGATAAATTGAGTTTTATTAGATAAGAATTCTATATAGTATTTTTTGTTATAAAATAATACCATATAAATATATTATATATTATAATATGGTAAGAAATAACTGACTAATTTCTAATATAAATCTACATGCAAATTTGATATAAAAAGTTCACAAATCTTTGAGTATTAACCATATAATTTTGTATTTAAGATTTTTATGTTATAATTCACTTATGTATAATTTTTTACCTATAATAAGTTGATTATAATATAAAAGCATTATAAAAAGTAGTTTTTTTTAATGAAACACAAAAGTTCAATAGTAATCTTAATTAATCCCTGAAATAGTAAAAAATATCATAAAATTGTGAATATTGGCACGACAAAGTTCACAAGTTTTTTATCAAATTTTATGTATTTCATTGATATATTTTCTAAATCAAAAGTATATTGTAGAATAAACCCATACATTGATGATTTGCTATGGATAAAAGAAAATTGATAATTATTTATCACTTGGTCATTATATTCATTAATAAACTCAACAGAGGTATTCGTACTTTGTGTCATATCTTCAGTAGTTTGATTGCATACAAAAAGGATTGACTAACCCCGAATTCAGATTCATTACGATGAGTAATATCATCATCTCTAATAGTAAAATTATGTATAAAATAGTCTGATTTAAGTTTTTTTATATTCATGATTGAGAACTTGTATAAAATTATATGCAATATAAAAACTTATATGAAAATTCCTAGGTATTCTAACACTAAAATATACTCTTTAATTCGGCAACACTCTTCATTATCTAAAGTTTTTTTCAATCCCTCAACAGTCCTATCGAAAAAGTCTTGATTTCTTCAATGTAGCTGTTTAATTTAAACTTTTTTAAATAATTTGAAGAGTTTAAAATATTCTTATTTTTATCATTTTATTGATAAAGGTTTACTGTTTCACATGGCGAATGTGGTAAGAATATATCAAAATTAAATCTCACTTGAGTCGTTTTGCTACTTGATTTATTAATTTTTTTTAATTATTTCATAGGGAGTGAATACTTGAGATTCTGAAGAAAAAAAACAGGAAAACTATTAGGGAACCGAAAATTAGAGTTATTTCCTCTTTTTGTATGTTTTTAGATATGGACTATTGAAATCTTTCTGTATATATCAAGACTTTTTAAAATCTTCATTTTGATTATTGGAATTTTTATTATATAGAGTTTTTATTTTGCCCTTGCTTTTAAGTATGATATTTTGTTTTTGTATAGAAATCTATGGGAATTATGCAGCAATCAAAGTAAATAGTTATTATTATAATTATAAATTCCATTAGTGATATGATTTAAAAAAAATTATATGTGAATTTGGATACCATATTCCTACTATCCTTATTGTATTAGGGTATTTCCTGCCTTAAATATTAATTTTATAAGCAAAAGTTACCAAAATTCCCCTTCAAAACTAATAAAACCTAGCAAAACCAAATTCATATAAATAGTAACACCAATATTATTAACCTTCTAAGATTATCTAAATAATAAAATATTCTCTTATCTATCATATCCCTTATTCTAATAAAAAAAAAAATGTCAACAGGACGTAAGCACCTACTCAAAGTTATAATCCTCGGAGACTCAGCGTAATTTCCACATAGTGTCGGTAAAACTTCTCTTATGAACCAATACGTAAATAAAAGATTTAGCCAACAGTACAAAGCAACAATTGGTGCTGATTTCCTGACAAAAGAAGTGATGATTGACGATAAGCTTGTAACTTTACAGATTTGGGATACAGCAGGTCAAGAAAGGTTCCAAAGTTTAGGTGTAGCATTTTATCGTGGGGCTGATTGTTGTGTTATGGTTTATGATATAACATCAGTCAAAACTTTTGAGTCGCTTTCATCATGGAAAGAAGAGTTTTTAAACCAATCAAACCCTAAAGACCCTGAAAATTTCCCTTTTGTCGTTCTTGGAAATAAACTTGATAAAGAACCAGAAAGGAAAGTTCCAACTGCAAAAGCTCAGCAGTGGTGTAAGAGTAATGGGGATATTCCGTTTTATGAAACTTCAGCTAAAGAAGCTGTGAATGTTGAAGATGCTTTTCAAGCTATAGCTAAGAAAGCTTTGTCACAAGTAAAGGATGAGGAGGATTTTAAACCGAATATTGACTTGAAGAAAAAGTCGGAAAAAAAATCTGGAGGCAAGTGTTGCTAATTAAGTTGATTTTTTTTTAACTAGTTTTTAATATTTCATATATTATTGGTTATTTTTTAATTCTTTCTTTAGAATGTACAACATACACATTCTGCTGACCTTTTCACTTGTGGTGTATGAGCAATTCTATCTCTATATTGGATTGAAACACTTTTTAGGAAAATACTATCCCCAGCTCCAGCAAAGTAAATCTGCCAATCGTTAAGTTCAGGGACGAATCCAGGACAGAAAATATTTACTGTTTTAATACTTTGAACTTTACCGAAGTTCGACACATTGATAAAAACTTTATCATCACCATTATCTATAAAACTAATCTCTAGCTCTTTACATGTTTCATTAGACCCAACATTTTCAGGTATCTGATTTTGTTTGATGAAATTGAATTTATGCGTAATTGGGTTGATGTTAGCAAAAACAACAAAAAGTCCTCTAAGATTAGCATCTTTAAGGACTTTTATAATTGGTGTATTAAAATTCATTTCCCCATTGACTCTTGGGATTATATAGAAACTACTATGAAAGCTAAGTTTGACACGGATTTTGATATCTACAGCAAGGGATCTGGTATTAATTAAACAAGGAGCCATGATGAGTTTATTAAGAATGTTAAACCCATCTTCTGAGGTAATATTGGGTAAACCATTCCATAAGCCATGGATGTAACAGTAAAAGTCATAGTCTCCTTCTTCACGGAAAATTCGGCATTTCCAATTGTCTAAGGCTGCTTCATCTTTACGAAAGGATTGGATTAGAACGTATTTACTTCGAAGATGTATGTCTTCTTTTAACCAATCTTTATAGGAATTTTGTTGGAGTTTTAAGTTACTTTGAAGTAACTCGGATGCCATATCGGATAAGCTACCATTCTCTTCAACCATATTTTATATTTTTTTGTTTTGTATAATGTCCTCTTGTTTTTGATATTTTTTATTAAGTGATTTTTAGATGTTTAATGGATTTGATGAGATTGATGAGATTGATGAGATAATATTGATGAGGATTTTTAA